>JAHIAM010019994.1:0-18575 GCA_021605205.1 Aegilops longissima
TGATGAGCATGGTGATTGAAAGGATTTCGTCCGCCCGGCGGGTTGCATGATGCCGTCAGAGTTTTCTTGGCGGGGTTTGAAATCGTCGTAAACATGACACACCTTTTAACAGTTTTCCATATAGAATCGCCCTGTATAGATAGTAGCCCACGAGACTCGGTGGGTTATGCGATGTCGACGGCGTCTGGGGATCAAATCATGAGTTTAAATTCCGTCGTGCCGATCACGGTGGCGGGTCGTCCGAGAGACCAGCGGACTGATGGGTTCCTGAATCAAGCGGCAACTCGATGTGGCGGATGAACACATCGCTGATCAGCGAGGCGACTTGATGAGTCGCAAGGTAAGTGTTCTTGCTTGGCGGTCACATGGTAAAGGGCGAAGCCAACTCCTTACAATATGTCGTGAAATGCAGATAGTGCCGCTACAAGTGGAAGTCTTGGGCGAACTTGCTCAAACCAAGGAGCAGGCGGAAGGATGTCTGGCAGCCTCGGCTGCCCGAGGAGTTAAGCGGTGAAAGGGCCACACTACCGGGCAGGGAAGAGATGGCGAAATGGCTGTGAAGTTAAAGAGGCTATCGACCGCAATGAGACTCTTGGAAGGAGGCGCCTAAGCGGGGCAAGAAAGACCTGCGAGGCCCGCCGAAGCCAGAGTGCCGCTCTGCAATCTGAGCTATGAAGGAAAAACTCGCCGGGCAGGAGATTGTAGGCTGGCAAGCCGTTTACCCTGCTGCTTGAAGGTTCATGGATCAAATTATGCTCAGCTGGGCCAAGCGTGGTGTCTGGAGGACCCTTATATGGACTTAGCAGCTGAGTGCGGCGGATGCCTTTGTACATTTTGACGGAAAGGATCACAGACGGAAGAGCTGTTTTGGTCTCAGTTCCATAGTCGGGCGTTCACTTCCAGCGACCCGATCGCTTGGCTGAGTGGGCTGAGCTAAATAGGTTGTCGGGCTTGCTATGGCGGATATAGTGACCCATATCCGGCGGATAGGCCTCATCCGAAGAAGTTACTTTGGCTTATTGCAGCAATTTCTTGGGGCGGTGCTGCATATCAAAGGCGATAAGCGGTCGGCCTGCATAGAAGAGTGCGCGGATGGCGCTTGCCTGTGTGAAGACATTGGGCGAGAGATGGATGCCACCGCTGTTGCAACCCGGGTTAGGATAATAACCGGCTACCCATAAGCACTATTTTGGCGAAGTGCTGCACTGGTGCTCGTGTAATAGAGTCGCGGTGCTCAAAAATGTTCCATTGAATGAGCGTTTATATAGCGTAAAAATGATATTTATGATGTAAGCGCCTTTTATACTTGTGTGTTCAAGTAATAGAATATCTCGCTACGGCCCGTTCATGTATACGTATGTATAACTTTGAAAGATGGCGATTAATCGGACCCCCACGCACAAGGTGCGGGGTGTTCATAAAAATAGTGCGTTTCACACTTAATCCGGCGTCTCGGTCTGTCAAGGAGGTGGTAAGCGTAACAAGCGAGCAACGGACTATAATGCTTTATCACTTTCACTTAGCCATGGAGTTAGAGGTGGGGCTACGACATAGCCTGAGAACACCGTGCTCTCCGAATTCAGGCGGCGTATGTGCTGGCGAAAGCGGCCCATACCGTCCATGGAGAATCCTAAACATTCCCAAGGTCGTCAGTGGTTGACCGGTCTCTACATCATATCATGATGATCAGTTTCGGCTTCCTCTCTTGAGGTGCTCGCCCGGTAAGCTGAGGCACAATCGTAGTAGTTCTCCTGGAGCAGCGTTAGTCGATGATCTGAAAGCGTAAGCCAGCAAAACACGGGGCAGGCAAACCCAACATTTTACCCAAGACATGATTCGGAACTGATGCATATAAGGCCCTAACTTCGAGGCGCCCGAACACTCACGAAGGTGTTAGGTCTTTATAATAGCGGGCAAAACAAAGCCCTAAGCCCCTTGTGTCCAGTGCAGGCAGGTTCTTACAGCGGCCCGATGCCGCGCCGATCTCCACTCTGGTTATAATGATAAACCAGGGATTATAGCAACAAGAAGGCAGTAAGAAAGGTTTACGTGGGGTCTTAGTGCGAAAAGAGTCCTTACAGCAGGTCCCTACTACGTCTGCTTTGTGTCTCCGTTGTGCGCATCTGGGCGGGTGTGCATGATGTTCATCTGTAAAAAAAGAAGAACTTGGTTGGAAAAGAAATTGTGCGAAAGTGCATAAAAATTGAAATATAGATTAAGAAAGCTGAGCCTATGCTAGCTCATTATAAACTTATGCATAAACCCTTGTGAAGGGGTGTGCGGCTAGGTAACCCTAGCTTATTTATTCGGACTTGTCCAGCCGTGTCCGGGGTTTCAGCGACCCTATGATGAAAGCGATGCCACGTGGACGGGCATTTTAAGCGTAAGAGGCGGAATGTGGTATTGTATTAAGCGGACGAGCTTCCGTCCGGTGGTGCTTGATAGCTGGCTTAAGGGCTGGCGCCACTCCTTTGAAGGAAGTCGGCTATGCGGTGTAATAGGGTCTATCCCCACTTGCGGATTGTGTCCGGATATAGCAGGTTTAAGTTCTGCCGCCGTCCATCAACACCTCGTTAATTGCAGTCCGTCTATTATGGGATCCGATATCGAGGCAGTCTATCCTGCGCTCCGGATATACGGACTAATCCGGATGGTGAAAGTGATTGGTTTTGACATCAACCTTGGTCCTTTGGGTGGATCGTCGACACTTGTCTTGGCGAGTGCCGTGTTGGCTTTCCGTGTTATCACGTGAAGCGAGTTTACTGTTTTGACTTCTCGAGGAAAGTCCTTTGACTTACGATTGCTTTCTGCTGGTGGGGCTCGTCATTGTCCTCGCTTGGCGTGTCGAGCCCTTGTGTCGGCATTAAGTCTGCGGACTGTTTAAAACAACAATTTCGGTTGGTATGGTTAGCGAGGCCTTCAGAGTCTTGTGGATTTGACATATCCGATCTAAAATTTTGTTTAAATTTGATAGCTCGTCTGTTGTCCTTAAGAGGCCGTGTTTTGTTAATGCGGCCCACGAGCTTTTGAATCCGGCGTTGACCACCGTGCCACTGTGGGCTTTTTCTTTATTCGTATTTGATCTTTCCTGCGCCCGTGACTTCCGTTCCATCTACGATCTCGGATGTACTCGGGTGTTGGTGCTGCATCTTGCTAGCCAGCTGTCTTCTCTAGCATAAAAGCGCATCATGAGAACTTGTTAAGCAGCGGCCATTGTTCTTAGCTTCTCTTGGCGAGGTGTCTGGCGAGCCATTCGTCTCGGGACGTTGTGTTTAAAAGCTGCTAAGGCTTCAGCGTCCGGACAGTCGACTATTTAGTTCTTTTGGTAAGGAACCTGTTCCGAAATTCTTGTGACTCTCCGGGTTGTTGGGTTATATGACTCAGATCGTACGGCATCGGGAGGGACATAAGTCCCTTGAAAATTTGCTCTACGCGTCCTCGAGCTCTTCCCAACTTGATGTGTTTTACAGGAGGCTTTTGAGCCAATGCAGAGCTGGCCCTTTGAGCTTGAGGGTAGGTATTTTATGGCGTGGAGATCATCTCCTCTAGCCATGTGTATGTAGTATGTAGTCTTCTATCAGACTCAAGAGTTACATTGTGCGTCGTATGCCTCTATGTTTATGGGTTTAAACCCTGCTTTGAAATTCATGATCCAGCACCTCATCAGTGAAACATAAGCGGGTGTGTGGCGCCCTGTGTTGGGTGTGCGCTGTCTTGAACACTTGTCGTGGTGTGTTACTTCAGGGGTCCTCTTTTTGGCCCGTAGATGGACCTAGTTGGTCCATCCGTTTTACCAGGATTATAGTTAGACTTGTGTGTAGCCCGCTTGTCGCTTTGGGCACATCATCAGTGCGTCTATCCGGCCGGCGGCCTCTTTATTTTTTTTGTGGAGGCTCGATGGCTTCCTCGTCAAATTCAGGCAACAACTTGTGCTTGGGTAGCTCTTAGTTTAATGGCCATTGCCATATTTATGCTGTGGTCTTGAATACTTTTCTCCACTTCATTACGGCGTGTCTTACGCTGTTTTGAGCTTCCGTTTAGCCTTCTTCAAACTTCTTGCGATGGCGACTAGTTTTTTGCGTATGTTCTTATGCTCGGTGTTGTGGCGGACTGTTGATTGCTCCGTGAAGGGTTGATTATCCGGCTCATCCTGTTACGTCGTCCGCTTGCCTGCTCTATCGCTGGAGTCTTTAGGAAGGCTGCTTTGATCGGCGGGACTTAGGGGCGGCATTGCGTCGCCGTTTTGGTTCTTTATCGGCGAGATTATCCTCTGCCGCGTCCGTTGTTCCTCGTTATCGCTTCCTTGGTGTCCACCATGTATATGTCGAATAGCGAGGTGGTCTTCGATGTCCTGTAAGCCACTGGTTCTTAGGAAGTCTCCGGCATCATTGTCCATACCGTCGATGTCTTGAATTCGTGAGTCGAGTATGTCGGTTAAATCGTCGGCGGTGGCTCTGAAGTGGGTGGTGGGTGGGATCTGAATTTCTTCATCATCCGCGTCCCAACCGTCTGGCTGTGAGTTCGGCCAGGGCTCTCCGGATAGCGAAGATGCTTCAATGAATTTATGATGTCGCGAAGGCGAAGTGCTGAAAGATGTCATGGCGGTGAATTCCATGATCGGTGTCGGTTCGGTGGCGAGGGCGCGGGGAGGTTCGAGTCGGCGAGTCCGGCACCTCGAGTCATGGGCTTTATGTGGGACAAGGTAAGTGTTGGCTCCATCGCCCGTGAAATTGCGGCTCGGCGGTGTCCAGCCATCCGTCCTCGATTGAGCGATCGGCTCCGGACTATGAGTCGGAGGCGGATCGAATGCGACCTCAAGGTGCTGTCCGGCAGCAGAGTTAGAGTCATGCCCATCGTGTGTGTGGCACGCTTCGGCTGTAGCTCAGATCCATCGAGATCAAGTCCCCGGATATCGGCCGTGGAGTTTAAGCTTCAAGCCTGACACTGGCGGGCAGGCGTAACTTCGATCTGCTCGGATGGCCAGCGAGTTGGCCCGCGATCTGGCCGCCGAATCTGAAGATCTGTCAGGGAGAAAGTTCTCACCAGGACTGCGTCGTTGTTGATTGAAGAGGCCATCAAACCTATCGGTGACAACAGGAGGAACTCTCAATGAAGGCACCAATGTCGGTGTCAAAACCGGCGGATCTCGGGTAGGGGTCCCGAGCGTGCGTCTAGGCGGATGGTAACGGGAGACAAGGGACCGCGATGTTTACCGGAGTTGGGCCCTCTTGATGGAGGTAAAACCCTCGTCTGCTTGATTGATATTGATATTGTGGATGTTTACAAGAGTGGATCTACCACGAGATCAAGGAGGCTAAACCCTAGAAGCTAGCCTATGGTATGATTGTAAGGGTTGTTGTGATCGTAGTCCTGCGGACTAAAGCCATCCGGTTTATATAGACACCGGAGAGGGCTAGGGTTACATAGAGTCGGTTACAATGGTAGGAGATATACATATCTGTATCGCCAAGCTTGCCTTCCACGCCAAGGAAAGTCCCATCCGGCCATGGGGTGAAGTCTTCAATCTTGTATCTTCATAGTCTTGGAGTCCAGTTGATGATGATAGTCCGGCCGATGATAGTCCGGCCGATGATGGTAGTCCGGCAATCCGGACACCCCCTAATCCGGGACTCCCTCAGCTGGTATAATCAATACACGTGCGCCACTGCTTATTCTTCTTCAGTACAAGGACTGGATTGGCTAGCCAGTCTGGAAAGAATACTTCCATAATGAAGCCGGCTGCTAGAAGTCGGGCTATCTCTTCTCAACGACTCTTATCTTCTCTTGACCAGTAGCGTAAGGGCTGCTGACAGAAGCATGACATCAGGTCGGACATGTAGCTTGTGCTCGGCGAAATCCGTCGGAACACCGGCATGTCCTTGGGAGACCATGCAAAGATGTCCCGATTCTCATGGAGAAATCGGCGAGCACGCTTTCCTATTCTGTCAAGGTTTGCACCTATGGCGTGCCTCTCTGGTGCTCCGGGTCCAAGGGCATCTTCTTACGTTTCTTTGGGCGGCAGAGCAGAGCCTCGGCTTCCGACTCCTTAGGGTTTGGTGACATTTCCGACTACTTGCATTGCCATTGCCACAACCGGTCAAGGGCAGCTTCTCAGCCCGTGATTCTGAGGGACTCGGCTGGCGGCTGCTATCTGCTGCCTGCAGACGGGCGACTTCTTGTAGTCGAGTAAAGGTTAGATGCCCTTGGTGCTTAGCATCTTCATCTTGAGGTAAGCATAGTGGGGGACCGGCATGAACTTGGCTAGAGCAGGCGGCCAAGCAGTGCATGATAAGGGCTCTCAAGGTCCACCACCTCGGACCAGACTGGCTCTCGGTGGAAGTGATCTTTGTCTCCGAAGAAGACGTCAATCTTTGTCTTGCTGATTGGTGGGCAGGAAGGGCCAGAAACTATGCCATGGAATACAGTCTGACTGGGCTGAAGCTGCCTCTGTTTGATTCCTAACTTGTCCATAGTATCTCGGTACAGGATGTTGATGCTGGTGCTGCCATCTCTCGAGAACTCAGGAGAAGCGAGCAGCTCGCCTCTCCATGGCGAAGGTGGCATCAAGACTAGAGAATAAGAACCAGGAGAGGGCATCACCTCGGGTGGTCAGCTCTGCTCAAGCGATGGGCTTCTCGGACCAATGCATGAACTCGAGGTGTCGATGCTCTGCATTTACTTCTTATTGCCGCTGCCGTCTGTTGTGCTTATCGTCGTACTTGTTGGTGAACCGACAAAAGCTCCATTCTCTTCATGATACTGCGTCTTGTATGGCGCCCATTGGCGAACCGCCCGACTCTTTGGGGAGGAGGAGGATCTTGGCTGGCGAGCGGAGGAGGCGGAGTCCATCACCCTTGGCGATCCTAGTGAGCGATGGCATTTCAGTGGTGTGGTTGGGCGGCTTTGCGCTCTTGTGAAACTTGCGAGGTGCATCAAGTCTGCTTCGTCACGAAGTCGGGCAGCCAGTTTGGGCTGCCGCCCCGACACTTAGGTAGAGGCTGTCCTTCCGGCTGTTGGTCTTTGACTATCGCCACCTGCGGCTTATGGAACCGGTTGTGTGGCCTTGCGCTTATAGTAGATTCATTCTTGGCCTTGTTGGTTTCACCGGCGAAGGTCGAGAAACGAGGGCCACCTTGCTCGATCATCAACTTGAATCTCCGCCTTCATGGAAGAGTCGGCGGCGTGTTGTCGGCTATGATCAATAGCTCGTCGAGGTCACCGGCTCGTCGCGAAGAAAGCTTATGTGATAAGGGTGCCCTCTCGGCACCCAGCGATGAAAATGCTCGATGGCACTGAACCTCGTGCGCCCTTGCAAAGTTGCGTAGCTCAGCCAGTAGCGTGAGGTAGTATGAGTCGACTCGTTGAGACCTTGGGCGCTGGGAGAGCTGGCGAGGCTTGGGCGGCCGCTTATGCGTGCTGGTCAAGTTGAGAATGAAGGCTTGATGAAATCAACCCAGCTGTTGATGCTGCGGGGCTTCGGGTTGTTCAGCAATGTCGGGCTGTGCCCTAGAGCATGAAGCGAGCGTACTTCACAACAACGCGCTTGTTGCGTTTGCAATCTTGGCGGTATGGAGTAGTCGACCAGCCCGATCCTCCGGGTTCATGGAGCGGTGTATTTGGGTGTATCTCTTGGGGCGTGAACCCTTTGGGAAAGGGCTCATCTCGGATCACGGGGGCCAAAAGAAGCGGACCCAATCGTCTTGTTCTTCTAAGCGCGAGGATCGGTTGAGGCGGTCGATCCGATGGCGGGCATCGTTTTCTCCGACTCCTTCCCGGCCAAAGGCGGTCGCCCGAGTGTCGGGTGGTCAGCAGTGGCGAGGCGCGCCTCTCCCGTGAGGGGAGCGGAGAAGCGATCGTCTGTCGTTCCCTTGCTCTTGGCGGCTATCTTGGCGCGCTTGATGGTAATCTGAGTCGGCTGCGGCTGGCGATCGCTCCTTGTATCTTCTCGCGGACACCACCGGTCGGCGTCAGAGATATCCGCCTTGATCGGCGAGGCGGATCATCGTTCGCCGGTTGGGCATCTCAGCGGCGGCTTCCCTCTTGCTTTCGGCAGCCGTGTCAAGGAGCTGCTGGACACGCTCCGTCATGTGGCGACGCTCGTCGCCCACGAACTTGTCCAGCTCATCTGTAGCCGCTTTGTCGGTGTTCTAGGAACGGGGGTCCCCAGACTTGCCTGCCTGCGGCCTGCGGCGGGGTTCAAGTGGTGGCCCAGTATGGCTCATCTTCATCAGTGCAAGACCCAAGACCCTCGCGAGGGGCCAAGCCTCATGGGGCAGACGGCCAAGACTTCCTTAGGGCGGCCTCGCCGAAGGCTCGCGAGGCGGAGAGATCAAGGAAGGGTACCTCGCGAGGTGCTTGTGACACAAGCCATGTGATCGAGACCGGTGGGCGTCGGCCTGCATGATGTCCTTGTTTCCTCTTTGGTGCAAAGGGGAGCAAAATCAGAGCAGATGTCGAGGCATCGAGCAAAGGTTGCCATTTTAGTGCTATGAGACCAAGACCAGCGAGCGGCAGGATGGAGAGTCACCGTGGAGCCCAAAGGCAGGCGTCATCGCCCGGTGCTTTTGGCAGCGAGACCAACTTTAGTCGGGATAACTTGTACTAGATGTTCCCCTTGAACCGTTGTTGGCGCCCTTCCGCTCAATATTTGGGAAGAGGACCGGGGCCTCTATAAATAGAGCAAGCCACCACCATAGAGCAGGGGGAGAGGAAAAGCCCTAGCCGAGGAGAGATAGAGCGTCGAACTCACCCAAGCGTTTCTCGCACCAGCTCAAGAACACCTCTCATGAGGCTGTTAGTCCTTTATCTTATTCATCATCAGCCCACGAGGCAGATCCACCACACCACACGGTGGGTAGGGTATTACACCACAATGGTGGCCCGAACGGTATAAATCTTGTGTCCCTGTGTGTTCATCGTTTTCAGCTTAGATCTCACGAGGCGATCGGATGTAGATCGATAGAGAGAGATCTTCATCGCACCCAAAGTTCGAACCTTAAAGTGCGGAACCCGACATCCGACATTTGGCGTGCTAGGTAGAAGTGCGCGGAGCTCTCCCTCCGTCGACCCGTTCCTCATCAGCACCGCTCTCCCCTCATGGTGTGCCAGCATGCCCGCTCAGCTGTCGGCCGGTCCGAGGCCGAGGGGCTCGAGCCTGGCCCCGCCTGCGGCAGGTGCAATGGCGAACAAGTTCAAGCGGACATGCCACGCGCTGCATGACCCGACCAGCCTTCCTGTTTGGCATATGAAGAAGCCATCCTCAAGGCGGGAGGCGACAAGTTCATGGAGAAGTGGCTGCCCATGGCCCTCACGGCGTCCGTGCATGTGGCGCTCCACCTGGCGGCGGCCGTGGCCTCACAGGAGGAGTTCGCAACCTCTTCCTCGCCCATCATGCTGCGTCGGCACCCCGGTGTCGTAGCCATCTGGCGGATCGCGAGCACCACCTTGACCGCCACGTCAAACTCGTTCGCCCTTGGATCGGCGCCGTCCTCAGCGCCGTGAAACCCCGGGCTGGGTGGTACCCAAGGCGATTTGACCTTCAACTTGGATGATCACCCCTCAACACCGCTTGTTGGGCGCCTCGATGCTATGCACCCCACCATCTGCCGGTGGCCGTCACGAGACCCTCATCGGCGGTGGTGCGGCCTCAGCGTGCTTCGGTGGAGTCCTTGACCTCCTCCACATGCCGCTAGGCGGCTTCAACCCAGCAGGCCCTTCTCGGGCATCGAGGCGGTTCCACCGGCTCCACAGGGCAGATCCGCCTCCCGGTGACCTTGGCACCCGACAACTTCGGGCCAGGCTGATCGACCGGCGTCGCCCCATCAGCCTCCCGTGCTGCGCCATCTCGGCTACCCAGCCTTGGCCCAGTTCATGGCAGGGACCCACCCGGCATACAGCCTCATGAAGGTGCCGGGAGCAGCGGCGTCCTTACCGTGTCCGGAGACACAAGGGGATGCGCTGCATGCGCTCAAGCTTGCTTTCAAGGCAGCCGTGGTGGCACAGCCCGCCAGCGCAGATGCCCTCGAGCCCAATGGGGCTCGCCCTAGAGAAAGCAGCTATTCACCCAAGACAAAGGCGGAGACCAAGCAGGTGCAGTCGGCGAGGATGGATCATGAGCGCCGCCTTCACCATATCACGCCAACCTCGACCCTAAGCGGAGGAGGCCTTGGTGAAGTTCCTGCGCACAAACAAGGAGGTGTTTGCGTGGGAACCTGATCAGCTAGCAGGGGTCCCAAGGGATGTGATTGAGCATCATCTCAGCGTGTGCTAGCGTGCGCCCGTGAAAGCGAAGGCAAAGCTGGCAGTCCGAGAAGCAGGCCTTCGTCGTCAAAAACGCAAATTAGAGGCAGCGGGCGTCATTAGCGAGGTCCGCTATCACGAATGGCTGGCCAACCCTGTTGTTGTCTGAGAAAAAAGGGAGGAAAGGGCATGTCGTCGACTTCACCAACCTCAACAAGGCCTGCCCGCAGGATCCATTCCCGCTCCCTCGCATCGACCAGATCGTCGACTCTACCGCCGAGTGTGACCTATTGTGCTTTCTGGATGACTTCTCAGGCTATCACCAGATCAAGATGGCGGTAGAAAGGCGTGGAAAGCGGCCTTCGACCCGTGTGGAGTGTCTTGCTATACACTGCATGCCATTTGGGTGGCTACTTGCTTGTAGCGACCTTTCAACGGTGATGCACATTGCCTTGGGCGGCAGTTCGGGAGAAAGCGCTGAAGCTTCGTCGATGACATTGTGGTGAAGTCTCGGGAGGCAAAAACCACGATCTGAGGACCTGGAAGAAACCTTGCGAGCCTCCAAGTGAAGTGGATCTGCGGCTCAATCTGGAGAAGTGCGTATTCAGTGTCCCCTTGAGCAAGCTCTTGGGCTTCCTCGTGTCCCACAGGGGCATCGAGGCTAACCCAGAGAAGGTCAAGGAAGTCTAAGACATGAGTCCGCCAAAGACTCTCATAGAAATGCAGAAGCTCACCGAGCATGTAGCCACGCTAGGACGCTTCATCTCCAAGCTGGGGGAGCGGGCACTGCCGTTCTTCAAGCTGATGAAGAAGAAGGGTGTCACGCCCAAGATGCGACCCTATCCTAAAGGAACTCGAAGGTCCCACCAAGGATAGAAGCGCATCTTGAAGACGCTTTGCAAGGTGGATATCATTACATCAACATTACATAATAGTGGGGATACATACATACGGCATACAATGCCACACGAATACAACATCACATCATACAAGATCAACATCCGACTACGGATGAAACATAAACAGAAACTCAAACAATATCCACCCTGCTATCCCAGGCTGCCGACCTGGAACCTATCCCCTGATCGAAGAAGCGGAAGAAGAACTCAGCATAAGCAAGCATCGCTCTCGCGTCATGATCATCGTGTAACCTGTACACTGGCTGGTGGTGTAGTAATCTGTGAGCCACGAGGACTCAGCAATCCCATTACCATGGGTATCAAGACTAGCAAAGCAATGGGAAAGGAAGGGGTAAAGTGGTGAGGTTGCAGCAGCGGCTAAGCATATATGGTGGCTAACATACATAAGCGAGGCGAGAAGAGAAACAAAAGGCGAGTCGTTAACTAGTGATGATTAAGTGATCACTGAACTCCTACTTCGTCGAGACATAACCCGAAACCGTGTTCTCCTCTCGATCAACCCGAAAAGAGACACTCCGGTTCGACCACGGTTGGTGTATTTTAATTAAGATCAACCGGGTTTTCTACAACGGACATTAACAAATTCCATCTGCCACATAACGGCAGACACGTCTTTGAAAGTTCAAACCCTGCGGTGTCCCAACAACCCATGATAAGCTCTCGCGATCAGCGAAGGATATTCCTTCTCCCGGGAAGACCGATCAGTCTCGGAATCCGGCTACAAGACATTTCGACGATAATAAAACAAGACCAGCAAGACCGCCCGATCGCCGACAATCCCGATAGGAGCTGCACATATCTCGTTCTCGAGGCAACACGGATGAGACATCCTCGAGTAAAACCAAACCTCGAGTTTCCACGAGGGGCCCATGATCTACTCGGTTCGGGCGGCGCTTAGAAACTACGGTCCGAGAGGGCTAAATAAAGATGACCCTTGGGTTGGCCGACCCAAGGGAAGGGTATAGGTGGTGGTGAGGCAAATGGTAAAACCAAGGTTGGGCCTTCTTTGGAAAAGTCTTATTCAAAGCAAACTGTCAAGGGGTCCCATAAATCACCCGACAGCGTTAGGGGCGCAAAAATCCGGGAACATAATACCGATATGGCGGAAACTAGAGGCGGCAAGAGTGGAACAAAACATCAGGCATAAGGCGAGCCTTCCACCCTTTACCAAGTATATAGATGCATTAATTAAATAAGATATATTGTGATATCCCAACAAGTAAACATGTTCCAACAAGGAACAACATCTCCATGTTCAACAAGGAACAAACTTCATCTTCACCTGCAACTAACAACGCCATAAGAGGGCTGAGCAAAAGCGGTAACATAGCCAATCAACGGTTTGCTAGAAAGGGTGCAAAGGTTAGAGGTTCATGGCAATTTGGGAGGCTTGAGCGAGAAAGTGATAGGTAGCATGAGCATAGCGATAGAGCGAAGCAACTAGCATAGCAATGATAGTAATGAGATCCAAGGTAGCGGTCATCTTGCACGAAATCCCGCTAGGAAGAAGAACGAGTCCATGAAGAAGGCGAGCGGAAGTAGTCGAGCGAATCCTCACAATCGCAACATTACGGAACCAAGAAGCAACATCGGAAAGAAACAAACAACATGCTAAATGCACAAGCATAATCATGGCATGATGCACAATCAAGTATGATGCATGTCCGGTTTAATGAGGCATGGCATGGCAAGTGCAACAACCAATACTACCAATTAAGTGGAGCTCAATATGCAGCGAGGTTGCATATTGACAAAACCTACATTGACATATTTAGTTTGACCTCATTTAGGTACACAACAATATTAAATGTTGTTAAACATGGCAAGGGTGAAGCATAATTAAACTAACTACTTAGGCAAGTTTAAATGAGGCGGAAATAAGAAACAACAATTCGGAAAATCCTCATGAGCAATATTTTAGATTCGGTACTGTTCTGTCCTAAAACATATTTTAGAGTTGTTAAACAGGAAATAAACTGCACCATGTTAAACTAGGCATTTTTCACCCCATTTACATATAAAGTTTATTAAGAACGAGCTCACGGTTATTTAGTTATGAAATAAATCATTTTAACATGGCATATTAGCAAATTTAAATAAACAGCAAGTTAAACATTTTAACATAAATGAAAGTGGCATATTATTAGTCTACACAATTTTCTAAGCATTTTACATATATAAAACATTTACATATGATGCACAGATCATGAGTTATTATATGCATGAAGTGCAAGGGGGTTTCTGCAAATCTGTTAAATCACTGGATAATTGCTAAAATCATAGAAAAAAAAAACATGTATGGGCGAATCTGGTCAGCCCAAAAGTGCAGCAGGAGAGGCGGGGCTGCTCACCTGGGCCAAGGCCAGGCTGGTGGGGAGGAGGCCCGAGGCGAAGCGCATGTTGGGCAGAATAAAGCTTGGGCACAGGAGAAGCTTGGGCCTGCTGCGTCGTGGTCGGCGACTCGACCAGATCGGCGAGAGGCAGCCGAGCAGGTCAGTCAGGCGTGATCGTGGCTCGGCGGGGTGTCGACCACCTGCTCCATGACGAGCAGAGGAGGCGGCGAACTTGGCGGAGTGGCGGAGGCTCGTCCAAGCAAGCGGCGTGAGGAGAGTCTGGCGGCGATGAGGAGGCGATGAGAAGGAAGCAGGCGGGGCCGTAACTGCCAGCGTGCTCAGCAGACAGCGCAAAAGCGAAGGCGGGGATGGCGCTGCGATTGAAGCAGTGATCGGCGACAACGGATGAAAACGAAGAAACGCAGGCGCAGTGCTTACCACGAGGCGGGCGAGATCGGCAGGAACCGATTCCGGCGATGGTAGCGGATCCGGCGAGCAAGGTTTGGCGGCGAACTTGGACTTGCGGCGCCATGGTGGCGAGAAAGCTCTCTGAGAGAAGCGATGTGTGTGAGAGAGAGAGATTTGGAGAAGGAAGGGCGGGGAGGAGGGACCGAGGGAGAGGGCGAGGTCGGCCTGCTGCTCTGTTTGGGTGGCAGCTTGATGGCGGCAGGGGCTGCTGGGACAAGCGCAGCGGACTTGAAAGATCCATGGCGGGGCTCCTGTCCATGGCGCTCGGGAAGGACACCTGCTGGCTCCAGTGAGCTGCTTTGGTCTTGGTGGTGGTGCTCCGGTGGCGGCCGGTCAGTGAGTTTGCTCGGGGATGAGCAAGCGAGAGGGATCACGGGAGGCAGGCGGCGCCTTGAGGATTAGGTGGAGGAGAAACCGAGGAGAAGGGGATCGGGGAGGATACCGATGTGTGATTTGAGTGTGGCGGCGGCAAGGAGGAAGGATGGGACATCTCACCTAATTTTAGGGTTGCCCGTTTATATCATGAGTGGATTAGGTTGGGGCTAACGGATCCCTCCGATCGTGTCGGAAGATCGAGAATAAAAGGTTAGAGAGTCAAAAAAAGCGGAGATATTTTGTAGATGTTTGGGGATGATCCGAACCATGGTAATGACAGCCAGTTCGGGTTGGGACAGCTTCGAGACAGCGCCACGAGGGTTTGGCGAAAAAGCCATGGAGATAAGGGGTTTTAGCAGGCTCGAGAGAAGAGAAAGAGGCGGCCAGTTGATATGACAGGTCAGCGAGAGCAGGAAGAAGCGGCAACTACTGGCGAAGCAAGTTTATGAAAACAATGCCGATGCAATGCGTGATGCCATGAGACTAGATGCATAACAAGAACAAAATGCAAAACAACAGACAAAACCCAACCACAACGGAGATAAAATATCGCATCTCCGGAAAAGGCAAGAGTTGGAGTTCTGAATATGGAAAGTTGCATCCGAGCGTTACAACACTCCACCACTACTGAGAGGATCTCGTCCCGACATCTAGGATGGCACCGGAGAGAAAAGGGCGAGGAAGATAAGAGGTAAAACTAAGTTGCTTCTTTGTGAGCAGAGTGAAACCACGAACCTTGAGAGGTTGAGCAATTTAAAGAAAGAGTACAATAGAGATGAGCGAGATTGCAAACAACCCGGTGAAAAGAGGAACAAGGAGTATTACGAGAATTTGAAGGTTGAAAGACATGGAAATAAGAGTTTAATGGACAAGATAGAATTGAAACCACTCCGGTTAAAACAAGATGAGAGAGGAAGAATGATATAATTTGGGCAGCACTCCATTTGTAAATGGAAGGAATTGAACATGAACTTGACAAATGAGAGGATACTTGATGAAATCAACAACACCTTTGCAATGGGTAAGAGGATTTGAGACAGCACTCAGGTTGAAAAGAGAGGCAAAACTTGATAAGATGAAAGAACTTGAATGAGAACACAACACTCCGGCTAAGCGGATAAGCAAGGAAAATAACATGATCTTGACAAAAGAAGATAATTGGTACAAGAGAGCAACATCACAATGCCTCAGGAAACAAAGCATGATAGTTAGATAGTTGGAATGAATAGAGCGAAGAATGGAACCAACATCTCCTCCATAAATGAATTTGAAAGAGCATCCTTACGAGTAGAATTGACGAGTTGTTTGAAAAAAAAACAACAATGGTAAGAATAAGCTTATTATGGGCTTATGGCAAACATCTCAAAATGATGAGGTGACAACCCGCCATTAGCGAAACAATTGATTGGTTGAGATCAATGAAGATAAGAGAAACTAATTTCACGGGAGGACACATGAAGAACTTGGGTCATTTACAAGCACCATAAATAGCAACAATCCTTAGGGAAAGCTTTAGGTGAAATATAACCCAAGATAACTCCAACAAAAGATTGATTGGTTGAAAAGATCTCTTGAGCGAAGAAAATGATGGATTTAAAATACCTCATTCTTGACAACATATGAATCATGAAACATGAAGAAATTGTCAAGAATGACATAACACCATCTCAAAAGATAAGGTAGAAAGAATTGCACTTTGGGATGCACGAAGAAGAATGCTTGAACTCCTCAAAACAAAACATGTGTTGAGCACCATGTTTATTTTAGAAGTATAACTTGGCGGATCATAACCCGAGAAAACTTGAAGAACAATTGAAGAATGAAAGGAGTTCTTGATGAACCACCATGTAGAGCCTCCGGTCTTGAAGAACAATTGAAAAATTAAAGAGTCCTTGATGAACCACCATGTAGAGCCTCCGGTAAGCAAAAGGATGAAAGAATAGGATCCAAGCCTAGAAATGATTTAGAAGGAGCTTAGCGATGAGATAATGCGAAAACTTGGAACTCCGAAAAGAAAAGATGAACAACTTAGAACCGATAAATGATATCATGAACAACTCCGGAAGAAAGAATTGAATCACCTCGAGGAAATAAGACTAAGATTTATTGTATGCTTATCCTTCATCAAATTAAATTGATGACAAGCAATGGATTTACATACTACTTATTCTTCTTGCAAAGAATTGAGAAATGGCATAAGCATAAACTTGAGAAGGTCTTCATGAACCACGGTAGGAATTCGAAGAAACGAATGAATTAAAGTGATAATCAAGGAAATGAAATCTTGAATGAACCACCATAAAATTGAAAATGAGCGTAGCAAAGGCACAATTCACGGGAAGAATTTGAAAATGAACCAAGATACTTGAGAGAATTTAGATACAAGAGAATGAAGAGATCATGAACTGATTAGAGGATATTTGAATGATGCACGCTATGATTTAGAAACGAGAGCTGAAAGCTGAGAATGAGAATTATGACATGATGGCCTACGGAGGAAAGAAATGGAAACAACTCATGAAATGCTCCGGATGGGTGAAAAGAATTCTCTGTCGAAAACAATTATGAGAGGATGGCATCAAGCTAGAACCATGAATCTTGAAGTGGATGGAGCAAGATTTAAGAGAAACTCTTCTTGATCTTCAGATGTTGAGAATAGCGACAAGAAACATCACCATGAATTGTTGAGATACTTGGAAAGATTAAGCGAGGAAAGGTTGAGCCAGAGATGAAAAAAATTTGAAACCGGCCTAGGAGAATGCATGTGGTGATGAAAATTCATTCTTCGTCAAACTTTGAATTGAATTTGAGAATAACTCCGGGAGAATTAGAAGAGTCGGGTAAGATCACAGGAAAAGACACGTGGGTAAGGGCCCTCAAAAGAAACATTGTTGAAGGATTGCTTGAAATAAAGATTGCGCGGTAGAATTAAATAGCTTGAATGAGAGAAAAACTTGAAATAACTCGAGCGGATTAAGAAAGGAAACATGATTCTTACGAGATATCTTGAGCACTCGGACAAGAATAGAGGAGGTGAACAATTAAGAGGTGCACCGGCGTGGAGAAACATTTGAAGCGAGGAAAGATTATGATCAACCTGAAAGCTTGAGTTAAATCCACGGAAAAGAATCACGAGAATGATGAATGATGAACTTGAAACTGTTGAGCATCTTCATGGGAAAACACGGATAAGAACATTGAAAGAAAAGAATGAAGAGACTTCCCACAAATAAAAGGATACATGATTAAGAAATCTGAGTCCTTGAAGAAAAAGGGTGGGAGGGCGGGAAAACAAAGACAACTTGGGACGGATGAAACAAACACCGTTGAGAAAAACTTAGAATTGATCTCGCAGATGTTGAAAATGATCGGATCCACTTGAAGAGAAGCACGCCGGTTGGAAAAGAATTAACATGACGATCTCGATGATCAAGAAGGATTAGTATTCACATAGCGATATGAGAACACCGTTTAGGAAAAGGTATGGATTCAACATTTGACTCCGAAGCAACTAGAATACCACAAATAAAACAAAACAAAGGATTTGGCTTGCAGAATAAGCCAGAACAAATACATATGATAGAGATTTACCCAATCTCATATCATGCATCTGTCGGAAAGATATTCTAGGAGCTACTTGAATTCCCACCTATAAACTCCGAAACTTTACGGTTATGCAATCTGGTGTTGGGGATCTGAGGGACACAAAATATATCACCCAAACTAACAATACCTAGATCAATTGTATCCATCCGTCAACACATAACCAAGAAACCTCCGAAATCGTGTACCTCAACCTTGAAAAGCATCCATTATACAAGTTATGGCAATACTCGAGCTCGCCCGATCTTTGGGTTATCGGGGTTATCTCACCAACAAGCTGTACAAAAGAGATTTTCGATGTCGGCCAAACTCAGGTATTCTAGAACTGCAACGATAAAATTGTGACGACAACACCTCGGAGCTCAACTCCCCGGGACACTGCCACAACCCCTAAATGTCAGGAGGCACCAAGAACAATGTTATCGTCACAAAACCATCGGACGATTCCAAGATACGCATGATCCTAAAAAAATTTAGTGAAATTTGAGGAGAGGAAAGACAAAACATCTCGTCGGGAGGACTCACCGAGGCGACAGAAGGGACTGAGGAGTAAAAAATCCTACTCTCGATATATATAATCCTAAGACTCAAGATAGTTTCTTCTAGACTCAACAACGGCCAACAAACAAGGGGCTCC
>JAHIAM010019998.1:0-17149 GCA_021605205.1 Aegilops longissima
CGATTTCCTCTAAGTCCCGAGTATTTTACATTTTCATGCAATATTCATCATGCCATAACTCTGCATCCGTAGGTCCATTTTGTGCGTATAATATGTCAAAACGTTCGACTCGATGAGTACATCATTTCATTCCATTGCATCATTTACATTTGAGCTCATATCGATTCCCGAAATGCTGTTGGAAGAGGGCTATGTGATGTTAGTTTCAGATTCTTATCAGAACATGCACTTTTGTCATTTTTGCCATGATTGATGTGTGCACCCTATGAACTTGAGTCCTACATGTGTTTTTTAATATGCCATGCCATATTTACAGGGGTGCATGCCATGTATTTTTGTGATCTCCGTGGTGACTAGCACAAGCATGCAAACTAGGCTTCATGATGTTGCTGATTTCAGCCCCTGTTTTGCTGATATTTTTATGCCATGTTAACTTGATGCTACCGAGAGATCCATGCTTATTTTGAGATACTTCAGTAAGCATTTTTTGAACATATGGTTATGCTCTATCCATCCATGCCCTTGTTTGCAATTATGGAGTGCCACAGCTTGAGTCAATCGAGCTCTACTTTTGCTATAAAATGTTTCCTGGCAGATTGTTTACATGTTATTCAGTTTTGCCAAGGTTTTTGTACTTGATCCTTGCATGCTATGTTGTTGTTCTTGCCATGTATATCTTCTATGCCATGTCTTATTACTGTGAGTTTCCTTGCCATGCCATGTATTTCTCTGTGGTGAGTGGTTCAAGCTCACCAACATGCCTACTTATCGTTGTTCCTGCCATGTATGAATCTGTAATATAACTTGCCATGTTTACATGGGTGCCATCATATTTTCTGATCCTTTTTGGCTCATGGTCAGTAAGGGAATTTTTTTCTATGCATTTAGTAGATTAATGCCATGCCTTTGTTTGACATGATAAGTTCCTGTGACATGTCGTTTGATAGCTCTAAACATTGCAACCTGATGTTATTTCTGCTAAAGTCTGAAACTGTTATTATTTGCAATCTTGCCATGTGTGTTTGAGCATGTTCTAATGAATTCTGGAGATAGCTCAGTGTTCATGTTTTGTAATGATTTACCTGTACATCATGCCCATGCCTTTTGTTTTCATATTTAGGTGATGTAGCATTTTGTTTTGGTGCTTGCAATATGCTTAGTTGCTGTTTTGGACAGATTGTTGCTATACCTTGTATAGAGTGTATGTGTTGATCCGTTGCTCCGTTTTGAGTGTGCTCTATATGAAACTTTCTTGATTTTGCATGTAGTTTCATATTATCATGTTGCATCCATTATTTGAGGTGTGTGCTTGATGTTTGTATGCATTTTGCATCCATGCCATGCTTATCTTGTTTTGCTCATATCTTCTAGGCCGTAGCTCCGAATTTAATGAACTTTATATGTAACTTGACTAGAATTTCGTGTAGATCATCATGGTGCATCTTAACTTGCTGTTTAACAACTTGAACATAAGGTTTATTCAGATCTGGACCAAATTTCGAAATTTGCATATGAGGACTTACCGGAATTGTTATATGTTGTTCCCGGCCTCATTTAAACTTGCTTTGATGTGTTGCTCTTGTTTGCATCATCTCTTGCCATGAGTAGCTTCACGTAGTCTTGTCATGCATCATGCTTGTTTGTGCATCATGTCTTGTTCATGTGTGGTGTGTTTACTATGTTGTGTGCTTCTTCTTGTTAGTTCCCGTTTCGTTGCGATCGTGAGGATTCGTTCGTCTACGCTTGGTTCGGCTTCATTCGTTCGTCTTCTTCATGGACTCGTTCTTCTTCCTTGAGGGATTTCAGGCAAGATGACCGCTACCCTGGATCTCACTACTATCATTGCTATGCTAGTGGCTTCGTTCTATCGCTATCTTTGCGCTACCTATTACATTTATCAAGCCATCCCAAATTTCCATATCGACCTCTAACCTTTTGCACCCTTCCTAGCAAACCATTGTTTGGCTATGTTACCGCTTTGCTCAGCCCTCTTATAGCGTTGCTAGTTGCGGTGAAGATGAAGTTTGTTCCTTGTTGGAACATGGAGATTTTGTTCCTTGTTGGAACATGTTTACTTGTTGGGATATCACAATATATCTTATTTAATTAATGCATCTATATACTTAGTAAAGGGTGGAAGGCTCGGCCTTATGCCTGTGTTTTGTTCCACTCTTGCCACCTAGTTTCCGTCATATCGGTATTATGTTCCCGGATTTTGCGTCCCTAGCGGTCGGGTGATTTATAGGACCCCCTTGACGGTTAAGCTTTGAATAAGACTTTCGGCAAGGCCCAACATTGGTTTTACCATTTGCCTGACCTATTACCTTTTTCCCTTGGAATCGCTCTCAAGGGTCATCTTCATTTAGCCCCGGGCCAATGCTTGTCTAAGTGTTGGTCCAAACCCGAGCCACTTGCGGTGCCGCCCCTAGGCAACAGGGTATCGTCGGTTTGCCGTCGTAGTGTTCATCCGGTCGTGGCACGAGAGCGAGATCTGGCGGCTACTATCGAGGTGTCGGCACGCCGGAGGTCTTCTGGTCTTGTTTTATTGCTTTGTCGAAGCGTCTTGTAGCGGGATTCGAGGCGATCGGGTCTTCCGGGAGAAGAATATCCTTCGTTGATCGCGAGAGCTTATCATGGGCTAAGTTGGGACACCCTGCAGGGTATAAACTTTGAGAGCCGTGCCGCGGTTATGTGGCAGATGGAATTTGTTAATATCCGGTTGTAGTAAACTTGAAGCAAACTCTTCTAAAATACACCAACCGTATGCGTAACCGTGAGTGTCTCTTCTCGGGGTTGATCGAGAGGAGAACACGGTTTCAGGTTATGTCGGCGTAAGTAGGAGTTCAGGATCACTTCTTGATCATTACTAGTTGACGACCGTTCCTTTGTTTCTCTTCTCGCTCTCATTTGCGTATGTTAGCCACCATATAAGCTTAGTCGCTGCTGCAACCTCACCACTTTACCTTCCTTTCCCTTTAAGCTTTGCTAGTCTTGATACCCATGGTAAGGGATTCTTTGAGTCCTCGTGGCTCACAGAGTTACTACACCACCGATTGCGGTACAGGTTTCGCGATGATCATGGCCTGAGAGTGATGTTACTTTTTGGAGTTCTACTCTGCTTCTTCTTGATCGGGGATAGGTTCGGTCGGCAGCCTAGGCTAGCGAGGTGGATATTGTTTGAGTTTCTGTTTATGTTTCATCCGTAGTCGGATGTTGATCTTGTATATGATGTGATGTTGTATTCTTGTGGCATTGTATGCCTTTGTATATATTCCATCTATTATGTAATGTTGATGTAATGATATCCACCTTGCAAAAGCGTTTCAATATGCGGGTCTATCCTTGGTGGGACCTTGAGTTCCTTTTGATAGGAATTACGCATATTAGGCGTGACAAAACACAAGGGAGAACCTCTCCTCCTGTCTTTCGGTGGTCTTGGGAGTGCCATCGGGAGGAATCATCGCCCTTGTGATCGTCTTCATCAACATCACCATCCTCATCTATTTTACGGTCCGATTTCCACTTTTATTTGTAATCCCTACTTGAAAGTGGTGCTTTATGCCACATATTATGATCAATGATGTGTTGCCATCCTATGATGTTTTGAGTAGATATCCTTTGTCTTTGGGTTGATTGATGATCTAGATTGGTATGACTTGTATGTTTTATTTTGGTGTTGTCCTATCATGCCCTCCGTGTGGAGTACAGCGTGAAGGATTCAGCTGTAGGTTGTTGCAATACGTTCATGATTAAGCTTATAGTGGGTTGCTTGGTGTGAAGCATAAACCCGAGCAAGGGGATTGTTGCGTATGGGATAAAGGGGACGTGATGCTTTAATGCTATGGTTGGGTTTTACCTTAGTGATCTTTAGTAGTTCCGGATGCTTGCTAGAGTTCCAATCATAAGTGCATATGATCCAAGAAGAGAAAGTATATTAGATTATGCCTCTCCCTCAAATGAAATTGCAATAGTGATTACCGATCTTGTTAACAATTGCGTAGGATAATTCCTTTACCGACCCATCATTATTCCACACCGCTATTTATAATATGTAATAATATATTACGACTTTATGATAACATCACCTACTTTTATGTTTTAGCTCTCCTATATCATGCAAAGTTATCCTCTTCATACCCTAGCGTAGTTTTATTTCGTTTCTAGTTGGAAGCAAACTCTCGGTGTCACGTGAAATTCGTGTCGATGGCGAGATAGGACTTGAGAGAATGTTGATCTTACCTTGAGCTCCTTGTGGGTTCGACACTCCATACTTATCACTTCCACCATTGGGAATTGCTACGATGGTTCCACACTTTGGGGATTATCGGTCCATACGAGCTTTCCTCGTATTTGGAACAAGTCAATATAGATATGATAATATGTGTGGCGTTGCAGGGCAGGGGTCCCAGAACTTGCACTGCTGACTGCTTGGCGTGGATCGAAGGAGGCCCAACATGGCCAATCTTAATCAGCATAGCTCAAGACCCTCGCGAGGGCCAAGCCTCATGAGGCGGACGACAAGGGCTTCCTCGGAGCACGGCCTCGTCAGGCTGGCTCATGAGGAGGCGGAGGTTCAAGGCAGGGTACCTCGCGAGGTGCCCATGATGCAACCATGACGACCAAGGCGCCCGATCGGCGCCAGACCCGCGCAGCGTCCTCCTTCCTCTTTGGTGCAAAGGAGCAAGCGCGGCGAGAGCATCAAGCAAAGGCATCCGTTTGATGCAACAAGACCAAGACCAGCCCAGCAGCGGGAGAAAGTCATTGTGGAGCCCAAGCAAGCGTCATCACGAGCCTTTGGCGGCGAGGACCAACTTTAGTCGGGGATAAGTGTACCCGCTGTTCCCCTTCAAAATGACCAATTGTTGGCGCCCTTCCGCTCAATATTTGGGAAGAGGCCCAAGGCCTTCGCCTATAAATAGGAGTAGCCACCCCGGGGTGGGGGCAGAGAATCCTCATCAAGAAACCAGTAGCTAGGCGGCTGAGCACCACCTAGCAGTTCATCGCACCCGCCAAACAGACCCTCCGAGGCTGTTCTTCCTTGTATTCCTCATCAGCCCAGAGGCAATCCACCACACCACACTGGGGTAGGGTATTACACCACAATGGTGGCCTGAACGATATAAATCTTGTGTCTCTTGTGCTGTCCCGTTTAGTAGTTTAGGTCCCAGCGATTGGCGAGGTGCGAGATGGTGGAGGTTGGATCTCGCGCGCGGTGTTGAACCTCAAGGGTGCGGAACCCGAAATCCGACATTTAAGCGCGCCCGGCTAAGAGTCTTGTGAATCTGCCTTCGTCGCCTCGTTCTTCCCGACCACATAACCATATCGGCGCCCGTCGAACCGTGCCAGCGCCGAGCCGCCCTCGCCTCCCATGTCGCCCAGACAGCTCCGTCGGTGGCGCTCTCGTCGTTCCCTATCACCTGCCGTCAACACGCCACCGGCCCGGCGAAACGAGCAGCAAGCATCATCCACCCGTCCATGGCGGGGCGGCGCACCTACCGCCGCCGCTCACCCCGCTGGTTCGCCGTCCCACGCGCGCAGCGCAGCCATGGAAGCCCGGGCTGCACTCATCGCGGCAAGCGAGCTCTGCGCTACCGCCCGTCGGCAGCGTCTCTGAAGAATAGCTCGACCAGTCGCCCGAGCTCCGTCCGCGCTGCGAGGCGCCCCGCACCCGTCCATCTCGCTGCACCACATCCCGCCTCGCGCGAGCGATAAACTCCGGCGCCTAGGCGGCTCCTCCTCAGAAAGCGCTGGCCCCAAGCGCGCTGCCCCTGGCGGAACCCGCTCCGCCCGGGCCCGGCGTGGCAGAAACTGGTGTCAAAGAAGTTCCTCGCCCACAAGAAGCTGCCGGCTCCCGCTCCGGCACGTCGGGACCTGCGCTGCCCCGACGCGGCGCGCAGGAGGCCCGCAAGACCAAGCTCTCGTCGTCGAGGGCCCCAGCAGGCCACGGCGGGCTGCAGCGCCTTCACCTCCGAGCTGCGCTGGCGTCGCGTAGCCCAAGTTCAAGCAGACCTGCCTTCTCGCTCTGCGGCACAGGTGACCCTACGGAGTTCCTCCGGCTCTATGAGCTTGGCATCGAGGCTATAGCGGGGATGAAAAGGTCATGGCGAACTGGTTTCCCATGGCGCTCAGGGCCAGACCTGCACGGCTCCTGAATCGGCCCAGAGCGATCTCTTCTGGGCGAGATGCGCACCAGCTTCATCGCCAACTTCAAGGTACTCGCGACCGGCCACCCGCGTGGCGACATCGCCGAATCAAGCAGCAGCGGAAACCCTGCAAAAGTACATCCAGCCTTCAACAACGCCGCGCCTCAAGATCCCGAGGGTAGGAGGAGGCCATCATCTCTGCCTTCTCCGGCGGCGTCTGCGATGTCAAGATGAAGGAGGCTGGCGATGCATGAAGATCTGTGCACCTCCTTGGGCTGTTCAACTTGGCGACCAAGTGCGCCGAGGCTGAGGAGGCGCCTCTCCTCCTCAAGCTGCCTACCGCAGATCCGAAGAAAAGAAGTCCAAGGCCAGGGCGTGAAGCGCAATGGGGCTGTCGTACTCGTGGCGAACCGAGACCTGGCGAGCAGAGATCAGCCAGGTCCTCCAAGGGCAGCGATACTGCGTGTACCACGACCTCACACCCACAACACCAATGAATGCCAAGAGCTTGGCCGTGCTTGGGAAGGTCGGCAGGCGCCCAGCGCAGCGGCGAGCAGAGCTCTGACGAGAGGAGGAAGGAATGCGGGGCCTTTGGGAAGACCGCGGGCGCGCCAAGGTGGCCGACCAACCTCGCGAGGACGGCTGGCAAGACCCGCCTCGAGAGGCGGAGGATCAGCCTCGCGAGATCGTCCTTGAGGCATGAGCCTCCCTCCTTTGCCGCCGCCGCCAAGGAGAATTGAAGACCTTCATCGGGGCGAGGGGCTGGGGCTTCGAGGAACAGCGTCGATCGCTGCATCTGGGCGGAGCTCAAGCCCGACCTCTCAGCGCATCTTCAAGTAGTTCGCCCGCGAAGTGAATGCAGTCCTCCCAAGCACGAGGCCACAGCGCCCTCTCGGTGGTCGGCGTGCGCCATCATGTTCAGCTCGGCGGATCAGCTCAAGTCTTGCAGCCAGGTAGGAGTTCTCCGATGCTTTGTTCCCCAATCGCCGACAACGTCTTTGGTAACCAAGACCCTCATCAGCGGCGGGGCGGGGCTCGCGTCCTATCCGTGGAAACATTCAACAATCTTCAAGTGCCTTACGATCAGCTTCAGCCAACCAAGCCTTTCTCCGGGTCACCAGCGGCTCCACGGTCCCGATCGGGCAGGTCCGCCTTCTGTCACCTTGGGGCTCGCGACAACTTCCGCCCGAGCTCGCCGACTTGGCGTCGCCCACATTCTCCTGCCGTCTGCGCCATCCTCGGGTACCCGCCGCTGGCCAAATTCATGGCGTAACCCACCACGGCTACTAGCGTCCTCAAGATGCGGAAGCGGCGGGGTCATCACGGTGCCACAGTAAAGAGAGAGCGCGGTGTGCTCCTGGGCGAGCCTTCGAGCCGCGCTCGCTGAAGACCAGACCACAGCGGCAGGAGGCCTCACGAGGCCGCACCAGAAAGAAGAAGACATCGACCGGCCCGGCTCCTCAAGGCAGGCCCCTCGGGGAACCGCACCCGGGCAGGGGGCCTCCTTCCATCGCATAGGAAAGTCGCCGGCGCCCTCCTCGGAGCAGGCTCGGGGCTCTCCACTGGAGGTCATGAGGGCACGCCGCCCTGCCTTGTGTGCCCCCCATCCGGCGAGGATGGTGGGCTGCAGCGTCTGCATCGACATACCGAGGCTCAGCCGAGCAGCGTCTCAAGCGCCTCGGCCCTCGCGAGTGGGGCGTTCGCGGGTCCGCCCCTGACTACGTCGCATGCCTTATGGCCAATAAGCAGCGGCAGCTGCGCACAGCGTCTCATGAGGGCCATCCTGCGAGGCTCAAGAGGTCGAGCAGGCCGTAGCCTGGCGGAGATGGAGATGGCCCCGAGGCCGCCCGGCGCCTCGGATCCTCCGAGGCCTCCGGGCACAGGGGCTCGTGAGATCGGCTCCGCAGCCCACAGTCTGCTACACCAACACCCATCGTCCCCAACATCACCGGTGACATCTTTAAGTTTTATTTCGGTGGGAGCACCCTCGGGGCCGCATTATTCCCAGGCAGCGTGGGTCCGTCCTGCGGCATGTATCCCTTTATTTCATGTCATTAGCCTATCTGTTGGGCGCCCTCGGGCTGCATCATCCCCAGCGGCTCGGGCCTGCCCCGGCATGTATCCTTCCTATGTTTTCCTTAGGATTATGCTCTCGCTCCACCATGCTTGTTATTTGGTGCCTTTTCCTGGGTGTGGAATCTTGCGTTAAAGGGGGGTGCACGAGCATCGCGACTCGAGGCTCCTGGCTCTCGGCCCTCACCCTCTGGTCTTGTCCATGGCATCGCGACCTGGCTTGCCGTGGTGAACCAGCCGAGCGGGACCGGGGCGTAGAGTTTTGTCATCTAACCCAGCTTCTTGGCGTTAAAGGGGGTGCACGAGCATCGCGACTCGGGGCTCCTACTGGCTCTCGGCCCTCACCCTCGGTCTTGTCCGTGGCATCGCGACACAGCTTGCAGCGGCGGTGAGACCAGCCGAGGCGGGACCGAGGATGTAGAGTTTCGTCATCTAACCCAGCTTGCGTTAAGGGGGTGCAGAGCATCGCGACTCGGGGATCCTCGGCTCTCCGGCCCTCACCCTCTGGTCTTGTCCATGGCATCGTGACTGGCTTGCCGTGGCAGGTGAGACCAGCCGAGGCCGGGACGAAGGCGTGAAACCGGCATCGGCCAAATTTGCAGGAACACACTCAAAGATAAGGCCAGAGCAGGCGCAACCCATATGGTGGGGCCCGTGAGTCCTTGCTGTCTCACGGGTGCCCAGATACACCTCGTCCAACCCTCCGTGCCAGTACGTGTCGGGGTGGGGCTGTATCGCCAGGGGTTCCTCCCGGGCCCCTCACGTGCCGGTGGGCACCATGCTCCGCTGGTGGCGACCTTGCCGAGGGCGGCTATGCCCGTAAGCATCTGAGCGGTATGCTCATGGTGATAAACAAGCGAGGATGGCCTCGAGTGGCACCAACCTCGGGGAGGCCAGGCTCGGTGTCTGCCTCATCGCCGCGCCTCCCCTCGGGAGCGTCGCGCGATGGGGCTGGACCGAGAGGCTGCTTGCAGGTCACGCCAGACGCCGCCACCCAGCCAGGCCCGGGCCTGGTTCGTCGCGCGTCACTCCTGGCGGGGCAAAATGCGAATGCCATTTGGCGTCAAGGGGACTCTGAGCATCGCGACTCGAGACCCTAGCAGCCGTAGCCCCTCACCCCTTAGTTCCGAAAAGGCTAGCGGCGGTTGAGGTAAGCAGCGGGCGGGCTCTCTGAGCGTGAAGCGGTGGATCCGGCGTCTCACCTCCCTACTTGCTGTTCGTGCGCCAAGGGGACTCCACGAGCATCGCGACTCAGGAGCCTAACATGTCCGTAGCCCCTCACTCCTTGGTCCCGTCCTGGTTTCGGTCGGGGCTAGCTATGGCGGTGAGGTGTCTGCGGGGCGAGCTCTGCGGCGTAGAACATAAGCAAGTAGGAGCGCAAAATTCAAGGAATTCAAAAGCAAATATTACAGTCCACCTTTTATCGCAATACCAAATGCAAGTTCGCGCCTCCATGAGGCATGATACATGTGCATGAATTAAAGGCGGGGCCAGGAGCCTGGCAGAGTCACTTGTCGTGGTGGAGCGGCGGAGTGGGTTCGCCTCGTGGAGCAGCGGGGCGGCAGGCGCCTCGCTTGGCTTGGTCTGAAGGCCGGAACTTCCCCAGCAGCCTCCATGCGACCCTTCACACCTCGGCAGCGGCGGCTGCATGCTCGCCGCATCTTTGGCTCCACAAGCTGTCGGATCGTATTTGGGATCGCGAAGGTAAGCGTGGGTGAGGACCCGCGTCGATTCGCGAAAGACAAGACCGCGCCTCGGCCTCGGCCGTGGGGCCAAACCAAGGTGACATCTTCAAGGCGCAAACCAGGAAGGAAACGGCTTGGCGGGACCATCCTTAAGCGCCCGGCCGGCGGACTCTCGGGCGGCTGTCGTGGCGTCCTCGGCAAGGCGAGCCTTCACCTCTATATCCATGAAGGCCCGCGATCTTACGCAGAACCCGCGCCTTGTCGTCCAACTCGACTTTCCTCGCCTCGGTTCCTGCTCCAGCGCCTAAGCGGTCATGGCGCTTCTTCAGCCTGGCCTCCCGGTCGCCAGCGGCCGCCTCGCGAGCCTTCATGCTTTCCTCCTGCTCTGGCGGGCGGGCCTCCCTCGGCAAGCTGGATTCTGCGAGGCCCTTCAGCTCGCCCTCCGGCGTCTCGGCGACCTGGATGTTGGCTACCTCCCCGAGGGCAGCATCGCGGGCAATCTGCACCGCACGGACAGCTGCTTCTCCTCGTGCATAAGCGCCGTCGAGGCTGGACCAGCGCCACCCGAATCGAGCGTCGGGCGAATCCAGCTAGAGGCCAGCTCAAGCGCACAGCCTGGCGAGGTCGGCGCCCGGAAGATCTGCGCGGCGGTCAATTCAGCGGCAACACGATCTAGGAGACAGTCGAGTCGAGAGGCGGCGAGTTGGTGGAGTAGGAGGAGATGGCGGCGGCGTAACCCTGATGTCGTGGCGGGACCTGCTGCGCCCCAACAGCTATGGCGGCGGCATCGAGCAAGAGACACCTCGGGAGTCGCTTGGGCCATAGGGCTGAGCTCACCCGGCCAGCTCCACCAGGTCTCGCGAGGATGACCGGGCGAGGAGAGAGGCCCGTGTCTTGCCATCGCCTTCCTTGCGAGGCGGCGCGCGCAGATGAAGCCTCGGGAGCTCCCTTGACCTGCCCGCGGCGCCGGCCTAACCAAGAGATACAGATATCAAGCCTCGGCGACAAAGCAAGAATAAAACAAGAATCAAGCACTTACTGGTCGCCAGCTCGCGGGCTCAGGCAACCTCGGCCATACTTGAAGCCGAGGCCGGCTGAGGATCAGCTTCAAGGGCCGGGGGCAGGGCGTGTCTGCGGATCGCCACAGGGCAGGGCGGACCAGCAGGACCAGCCCGATCGGTCCTTCCGGGATCGAGGCAGGCCTGCCTCCCGCTCATCCTCATCCTCGTCGTCGTCACTCTGGGGAGGCGAAGAATCACGGGACTGCGCGCGAGGAGCCCTTGACTCCGCCCTGAATCAACCCCTCTCCCGGCTCTCTTTCCTCCACCTCTTATTTGGAGTCGGAAGGACCACGTCCACCAGTCCTCCGGGCCTCCAGGGCACAGGCCGTCCCCATTGAAGACAGGCATGGGCCCCACTACACTCCCAATCCTCGCAAAGGAACAAGGCGGCAGGGGCGCCCTCGATCTCGCCCGTCGCCCCCAACCAAGGCTGGAGGACCGTCGCGGATCCTCGCTGGCGAGACCACGGGGCTCGAGTGAGGCCTCCACATCGAAGCAATCTTGGCGAAGCGGGCCGATTGATGCTCGGGAACTCCATCGAAGCGGCGTCCCGGTCAACCGCGCCCGCCCGCGTTGGCGGCCGGATCTGCGTCCATCTTCTCTAGCACCAACCGTGCGGGGATCGAAGCTCCACTCGGACCGTCGTCCGGAGCTCTCGGGGTGCTCCGTGCGCGAGATCAGCCGTGGGTGGATCGCCCGGCATCCACCAAGACCCCTGCTCCTGAAGCCCTCGATCCGCTTCGGGGTTTGAAATGGCGATAGCTCCGCCGTATCTGACGAAGCTCGCGCCTTGGCGGAACCACGGGAGGTTCGGAGGGAGAAATAGTGGCGCAACAAAGGCCACGAGGCTTCACCCCAACATAGGCCTCACAATAGTGAAGAGTGCGAGAAGAAGGGCGGAGTTGGGATGGAGGTGCGAGCTTGAATGTTGTAGTGACGGAGGGCGGAGAAGAAGAACTTCGAAAGGGAGGCACCAGACCAGCAATGATGGCGCTCACGAAGAACGGGTAGAAGAGTACTCCCCGACCCTCAGGAGCGGCGAGCGACCTTGAACACCTCCGTTCCGTTGGCGCCCTGCGCCTCCGCCATCCGGCGCGCAATGTGAGCTCGCCCTGACACATTTAGGCGGGTCAAGGCGGGAGAGTACCAAGCTCGGCGGGGCTTGGCGGCGCCATATTTGGCTAGGAACCTTGTGGAGTGGATCTGAAGGTCTTGAAGCAGAGAGGAGAGGCACAAGAAAGGGGATCTGGCGACAAGCTGGAGAAAGTAAAGGAGGCAAGGAAGATGTCACTCTGTTATCAACCAGCAGTTCTTGAGGTGCAGCGTCCAATCAACCGCACTGGCGCCCAAGATCATGATTTGTTAGGGCCCATGACGCTTCACACTGCCCTTCGCCTCTCTGCTCGGCCAAGTTGGGAGCGCCTTGAGCCGGGGGCTCTGTCGGCGTTAAGGGAGCAGGGGTCCCAAGACTTGCACACTGCGGCCTGCGGCGTGGCTCGAAGGAGGCCAGCCACGGCCCATCTTCATCAACGCAAGCTCAAGACCCTCGCGGTGCCAAGCCTCCGCAGGCGGGGCGACAAGGGCTTCCTCGAGCACGGCCTCGTCGAGGCTGGCTCATGAGGGCGGAGAGTTCAAGGCGGGGTACCTCGCGAGGTGCCCATGGCGCAAACCATGATGACCAAGGCGCGATCGAGGCGCCCGACCATGCATGCGTCCTCCTTTCTCTTTTGTGCAAAGGAAGCAAGCGCGGCGAGAGCATCAAGCAAAGGCATCCATTTGTATAACAAGACCAAGACCATCCCAGCGGCGGGAAGGAGTCATTGTGGAGCCCAGCGAGCGTCATCACGAGCCTTTGGGCGAGGACCAACTTTAGTCCGGATAAGTGTACCCGCTGTTCCCCTTCAAAATGGCCAATTGTTGGCGCCCTTCCGCTCAATATTTGGGAAGAGGCCGGGGCCTTCGCCTATAAATAGGATAGCCACCCCCAAAGGCGGGGGCGGGGAATCCTCATCAAGAAACCAATAGCTAGGCGGCCGAGCACCACCTAGCAGTTCATCGCACCCGCCAGAAACAGACCCTCCGAGGCTGTTCTTCCTTTGTGTTCCTCATCAGCCCAGAGGCAATCCACCACACCACACCTTTGGGTAGGGTATTACACCACAATGGTGGCACGGACGATATAAATCTTGTGTCTCTTGTGCTGTCGTTTAGTAGTTTAGGTCCCATGATTGGCGAGGAGGCGAGGCGGTGGAGGTTCGATCTCGCGCGCACCCGGTGTTGAACCTCAAGGAGTGCTGAACCGAAATCCGACAATATGGCATGGAAAAAAGAAGAACTAGCAGCTATTTACAGAGCCTTAGAGTGTGCAATATAGCTACGAGATCACTGTTGTCTCTTGGAATTTCACTTTAGAGCGGTTGGTCTTGTTCTTCAAGCAGTTAGCCTCGAAGAAGATACACTTGTAAAGGCACATACATAAATACAAGTTAAATATGTAGTGCGATCAAATACATATACCCTACGATGCTGGATCATACGTATTTAACAAGGGCTGTCAGTGTTCATCTATAATATATTCACTGGAGATGTTTTGTAACATCCCAAATTTCCTATTTGGAATGTTTTACAATTATAGCTAAGCATCCTATGCATCTGTTTGATTTGAATGCCATTTGAAGTTTAGGAGAATTTGGAGTTTTGAATTTGAATTCAAACTTTGGCAAGTGGGAAACATTTCAAAAACTAAGCGGATAAATGCTTGATCAAAAGTATGAGAGGAGTAAACATGACACTCCAAAAATATCGGAGGAAAACATTGCCAAAAGATTTGGATTCAAATCTGAATTTTATTTAATTTGAAAAAATGGATTTTTATAAAGTTTGGATTTGCCTTTGGAAAATGTTCAAATGAAAGGAATATTCCTGATCATTTTGGTATATATATACCCTATATAAAATATTTATATTTTAAAAGTTATACTCTGTTTTGTTTTATTTTTAAAAAATAAATTCAAAAAAAGGAAAAAAAACCCCAGCCTTGACCCCCCTAACCCGGCCCTTGCAAAACCCAGCGCTGGCCGACCAGTGACCCACGAGGCTAAGCCAGGCCGGCCCAGCTCCCTCTCACCTCGCCCCGCGCCCGAAACCCTCTGGCGTCGGTGCAGCTCGCTCGCACCCCTCCCTCTCAGCGCAGCCAGGACCCACCCCTTCGTCAACCCCTCGCCCATGCCGCGCCGCCGCCGCCCGCGGATCGCGGATCCATGAGATCCAGGATCCCAATCCCTCGTCGCCCGAAGCTAGGCAGGCCCTGGCTGTTAAGCCGGCCGCCCCCATTTCCCCCCTAGCCCTCATGGGACCCTCTCCCTCTGCCACAGGCTCACGGGAGCCAGGTCCCCGCCGCCGCCATTCTCGTCGCCGTCGCCGCCCTAGCCACCCCGATCTCCCGACTCACAAGCTTCCCGAGCTCCCCGCACCATGCCAGCTACTCCCCGACCTCCCGGCCTTGGGAGCCCTCGCCCCGCCTCGTCGCCGCGCCCGCCGACTCCGGTTAGTCGCGGAACCACCTCCCGTCCGATCTCAAATCGGTGGTGTGAGTCAGAACCCAGAAGAATATCTTTTAAATAAAACCGCCCGGTCCGGCCGGTTCGTTCTGATTCATTTAGTTAGGTTTATTTTATTAGCCGGCCCGTTTAGTTTAACCTAGGCCCGTTTAGGTTATTGGCCTTGCGGTCATAGTTTAGGCCCATTAGGCCTTTTCTTTTATTTTGTTTTCTGTTTTAACAGAATAGTTTCTGTTTGAAAAATTCATATCTTTTATTCTGTTTAATATTTTTAGGTGATTCTTTCTTTTGTTGGTTTGCAAATTTTCTAAAGTTTCTGTAGAATATATATTTAGCCATGTTAAAATTAATTAAAATTGCTTTATTTTAGTTTTAGCCAGAATAGTAAATCTGCTATAACTTGAGTTAGAAAAATTATTTTTGGATGATTCTTTTTGTCCCAACTTTATTTTGGCATTGCCAAACCATAAAAATTAACTTGGGTATTTTAGGATTAATAAAAAAATTAGTTTTAAGCAGAATCTTGTTAATCCTAATTAATTAACTAGCTCTTGTTTTCCTATTAATTTAATTAGTAAATAAATTTATTTTTAACATGTGATTGATTATTCTAGGATAGTTTGAGTCACTTTAATGGATGAACTTTTATTTATAATAAATAAAAGTTTTATTTTATTTTTAATAGAAATTTGATTAGGCCTAATAGGAGTTTTATAATAGCTTTTAATTAATTCTTTTGCTCCTAGTTGATTAATGAAATCTTTTTTACATTAAGTTAACCTAAAACCATGATTAGGTTATGTTGAGAAAATTTTATTATATAAAACTACTTCTAGCTATTGTTTGAAGTAGGAAAACTTTGAATGGGTTTTCTTTGAGTTTTCCCTTTGGATTTTGATTTGGTTGTTTTGGTGTGTTATGTTACTTTGTTATGCTATTGTGTTATGTGATCCTATTGCTATATGCTTATTGTGTTTTGTTTGTCTCGGTAGAGTTTCCGGAGTCTGAGCTTGCTACTGAGTCTTTAGCTTACGAGGATCATCAGCCAAGGCAAGTTTTGATCATGTTATTTCTATACCTATGTTTTGTGCATTAGAATTGTCACCACCCACCATGCATGCAGTAGTTGAAATTTTGAAGTTATTAATCTTGAGTAGTATCATGTGGTAGGATGAACCAATCCCTTGTTACCATGACCCGGAATGAAGTAGTTTATTTTGCTATGCTCGTGAAGCGGGTTTTGGTTGAGTGAAATTCATAAGCAAGATGTGAGTCAATGATGATGACAACCCATGAACTACAATGATCAAGATGGACTTGAAAATCACTCTTTGGGTGGAGGGCGGTTGGCGGGCACCTGGAGCACCAGTGGTTGGCGGGATGCATGGAGAAGTGCCATGACATCTTGAGAAAACTTCACCCAGCCACCAAGAGAGGATGGATGCCCCATGACCGGAAGCTTACATGCGCCATAAGCCATTATGGGCTCTGGCTGGGTTGACCCTAGTAGTGGCGCGGGCTGGGCCGGTACTCGAGATGTAGAAACGGTAGGATTGGATGGGTACCGGCGGTAGCGGAAGAACTCTTTGGAAGACCTGTTTCATTCGTCCGTCTTCAAACACCATGAAGTCGAAGACTTAAAGGAGGGAATGATTCTTGCGCGGAAAGTCGCAAACCTCTGCGAGTTAAAGATCTAATCGATTAGCCGTGTCCCGATTCACGGACAAATTGAGCCTCTGGAACTTGGAAGTATTCGGATATCTCAACACTAAAACTAATGAATTAATTTGAGGGGTTTATGACTTAATAATTTGGGAATGAGATATTGGTTGGCGGAACCATCTCAATAACTACCAACAATTGTAGTAATTTGCAAGCAAGTCCACTGTAGTAGGGAAAAAAATTTGCTTTTCGCAAAATGATGAAACTTAGAGCTCCACAGCCAAAATGCATATAGTGTTAGAATTTTATTATTGTTATTCTTCATGACTTGCCAGCTTATTCAAAAAGCTGACCTACATGGCTAGCGTCTTATGTTGCGAGAGTATATTCGATCGGGTGAGGCTACGCTCCGCGCTTAGCGATTGCCCTTTGAGTCGGATGGACTCGCTTTATCTTCGGCGCTTCGCAGCATTAGTAGTTTTTTTCTCATGAGTTGGCCTTGGCGAATTTATTCCTTGTAATAAAGACTCTATATGAGAACCGTGTAATAATATTCAGGTGTGATTGAACTTTGATTACTTTATCAATGTCTTGTGAGTACGGCATGATCTTGGGATGAATACGGACACACGAGATTTGACGATTTTAGGTCGAATTGAAGCTTCATGTTTAGGCGATTTCATTGTTAGCCTTGCCTTCAAAGTGAGATCTTCTAAGGTGGTACCGATCTTTGTTGCGACTGGACTGCGAAAAACATGAGTGCATGCTTGTTTAGTTGCATCATCTTTGGATCAACTTGAACCTCATCATTGAAAAAATAATGTGAGTCTTATTAGGAGGAAGCTAGAAAGTATGGGACAAAGCAAGACACTATTACAATTGCGATGAAAAATAACATTACTACGGATAAATGGTCGAGGAAGGTGTTAAGCGGGGTATTGTCTTTCTCATTCCATATTGGATCC
>JAHIAM010019999.1:0-18260 GCA_021605205.1 Aegilops longissima
GTCAACCAGCAAGTTCACTTTGACCATGCTTTTCATACCTATGTTTTATTGCATGTGGGCACCTTTGCAACCACCCCTCAGTAGTGTTATTGAATCCTTGTAGTTGAGTAGTATGCATGAGGTAGGAACCCACCACCTGTTACCAAGCCGGGGCGTTATTTATTTTAATGCTACGCTAATGTAGCGGGGTTTGGTATGAGTGCTCGGAGTGGTGTGAGAATGGAGGCTCTCGTCAATGGCGACAACTCCGTGATGGAAATCTGCAAGGACTGCATCTTCAAGACCTCAAGACTTCAAGACTCGAGACAGTTTCAATATACACTCTTGGGTGAAGGGCGGTTGTGGGCAGCCACGGAGAAACCAGTGGTTGGCGGGATGCATGGAGAAGCGCCATGACATCTCGCGAAAGCTTCACCCAGACTCAAAGAGGAAGAATACTTCCGCCGGAAGCTTACGTGCAACCGCAAGTCATTATGGGCTCTGGCTTGGTTGACCTTAGTGGTGACTCTGGCTGGGGCGGTACTAGCAGATGTAGAAGGCGGTAGGATTGGATGGGTGCGGACGGTGGTCGGAGGAACTCTTTGGAAGACCATGTTTGGTCATCTTGTTCTCAAACACTCGAAGTGCGAGCGTAAAGAGAGATCGAATCTTGCGGGTAAAGTGTACAAACCTCTGCGAGGTTATAACCTAATCGATTAGCCGTGTCCCGATTACGGACAATTTGAGCCTCGGACTTGGATCTATTTGAACTCTCAACACGGATGATAACTTAATTGTGGGCAACTTATGATGATTTTGGGCTATGAGACATCGGTTGGCGGAACCATGTCATGATAGAAAACTCCATAGTACAGACTTCATTTATTCCTTTGGTGTAGGTAAAATAAAACCAGCTTTTACATAAATAAAACTCGAATCTGAGCCACAAAGCCATCTGCATATAGTATAGTTTATCATCTGTTTTCTCATATTGTGATCTTGCGGTACATTCAATGTCTTGACCTACAGGCTGCACGTATCATGTTGCGGATACTCTCGACAGTAAGAGTTACGATCGAGTTACGGTCTACACTCAACTGCCGATGGCGTTGATGGGACTCCACACCGACTAATTGTTTCGCTGTGACTTATGAGGTATATATCAGTTTCGTTAATTATACATGTGATTGCACTTTGATATATACATTGATGTCTTGTGTGTGCGCATACTTGATCGAGGATGGCAACACGAACGAGCTTGACCGTCTGGTCGGTCGTCTCTGAGATGGTATCGAGCACATGTTGATGTGGGCGTGACCTAGAAATCGGAAAGCCCCTAGGACAGGAAATCTCTAAAAACTTTATTTTCAAAAGGATCCTTTACTTCTCGTCTTTCTGATTTTTATCGGATAGACCCTCAATAGTTAGAATATACCCTTATCCTTTGATCACCGGAGGATCAATGAAGGCGCTCAAGAAGGATTTGATATCGGAGCTGATGACCCTTGAGCAAAGAGATTTCTCCATTAGAATCTACACAGTTGAAGACTCGAAGTGGAAGGATCTGAAGAATTATTTGACCTTTAGAAGACCAAACCCCTCTATACACCTCGTTAGATCACGATGATTTTGTGAGCTGTCATTTGTTTGATGTTTTCGACAGCCCCAAAATAAAAACTTGTTTCCTCAAAACTATTGGTTGTATTGTGTATATCCCCCATCTCTCTCACCTCACCCTAAAACCCTTGAACCCTATAGATGATGAATGAAGTTGGACTGATATTCTCGGACCGAACTCAGCCGGAGGCGAGCTATGGATGAGAACATGGAGAATCACTTGGAACAATTTGGTTTCAAGGAAGTATGAGGTCAATACGCTCTTGATTACTTTTTGAAAGTGCTGCACCTGGTGGAAAATGCATCAAGCCATACAGGGATTTAATGGAGCAAGAACTTGGGAGGATTTCAAGAAGACCTGTTGAGATCACGTCTTATCCGGAAGCACTATGATAACCAAGAAGAAACCTTGCAAGGATTTGCGGAGAAATAGGACACACCGGAGGAACACAAGGATGGATGCCCTCATTGTGAGGAGAAACACCAGTGAGGAATGCCCAATCGGGTGACTTGCTTCTGTGTGAAGGAACCACCCACTACCGGTGCGATGTCACATTTACTCCACAGTGCAACAAACTATTCGGCGGAAGATGGAATGAAAGAAGCCCTCAAGGAAGACCTAGAAGAACCAGAATGAGTGAAAGTGTTGAAGACTGGATGGAGAAGGTCTCAACAGATTTTACTCAATGCCTGCTATTCATGTGGAAGAAGGACATTTTTCACAGTATTACCAAGGAAAGAGTATCAGGGATACTTCCCGGCGAAGCAATAGAATTTGACCCACAGGGAATAGAAGGATTGATCGAGCGAAGAAACCGGGAAGAGAAAACAAAGACACCCTCGAACAACCCAATTTCTGCAAATAGGGACAAGAGTCATATCACTGTTTTGAATGTAAGGACATCGGGCATTATGCCAATCATTGTCCCGAAAGGAAGCAAGGAACTCAAGGCAGGCACCATCTCCAAGAAGCCCAAAGACTTATCGAAGTCATTTGTTTAGCTGCAAGGAAGCAGGACATTATGCTACTAAATGTTCCGACAAAAGCGAAAGTGAGCTGAGTAGTTGGAATTTTGATATGGATAATAAGAGTAGTAGAAAGCAATTTCCTTTTCATGAGCTCAATGAGTTGAGTTATGTAATAGATTTCGATTGTAATGACTCAATAAAGTTGTAATGTCACATGCTGAAAAGCTTTAAGGTTGTCATATTTTATCTTGGAAATTAATATTCTGGATGAACATGGAAGAAAGTGAGTTGTGATGCATAAACAGGAAATTGGAATTGAGTTTGAAGTTTTGTTTGGATGTTATGAATGTGTGCGGGAGATAAGTACCTTAATTCAGGCATCATTTCACAACTGGGATAGCGACCCTACGAGTCTTTCCTTAAAGGTCCGAAACCATCATGACCACGACAAGTGATCATGATTACCGAAGATCTGAAGGACATGATGAAGCATATTCACCTTGAAGGAGATGCAGTCTACAAAGGCTACCCCTTCATGCATAAGGGAGTGGAACTTTGGTATGTGGAGTACACCTCCACCATGTGAAAGGAGTTTGCCCAAAGAGGATGGGGCATTACTTCTTCATTTCACGTGTACAAGCAACTTTCTTCGATGCTGTTCGTAAGCAGCCATGGAAGCCATACGTCGATTGGAGAAATACTTGAAGCAAGACTCCGTCATACTCAGAATACCTAAGTGAAGTGCATACGGAGATGATGGAGGTGAAGCTCAAGGCCACCAATGAACCGAAGATTGAAGAATTCAAGACACATGTCGCACAATTCCATGGGATGAAGAATCCTCGAGGAGGATAAATGAATAAAGTTGGAAGTAATGTCGACCATACCGAACCATGTGGGTGGCAGCATTTGTAATAAACTTTTGGAATTTGGATTCACGAAAAAAATGATTAAGGATGTAATGAAAGATTGATATGAGAATAATGAGATGTTATGGATAAACTTGTGCATTTATTTTGGTCATAGTACTCTGTAAAACCACAGGATCAATGAAGAAAGAAAAGTGTTATCCATGACGGTCCATAGAAGGAAGCTGGACAAAATAAGTTGGAATTTTGCTTTTGATATGATGGTATGAAGAAGCGAGTACTCTTGGATTTAAAGGAGGTGCAACAAGAGAGTTACTCAAGGATGAGTTAAAGCTGCACTAGTGTTGAAGTGGGCCATAACCCACAGGCCGGGATTTTGGAAAGGAAAGATGTAACCTTGATAAAGGAATGAATTTGGAAGAATCAGTGATCCAATCGCATACGTTATTGGAGGTTACATAAAAACCTAAGAGTGGTGAAGTAACGATAGATGTTTTGTTTGGCTTAGAAACCATGGATTTACTCGAACCCAGTTCGAGAACAAGAAATTCTGCAATGCACGTGAGAATGACCGAGTGTTAGAATACGAGATTCGCTAAGCCTTATCTGAGCAATGATCGGGTGCGGAGTGGATTGATCACCATACCGACTTACTCGTATCTTTCGCTCCTTTATTTGGAATGGTAAATCGAGAGACTTACCCATAGTAAAGTGCGACGCTCGTTGAAGCCTTGCTTAAGCCTTAGAGTGGTATGATGATAAACCCATGTACATGGCAGTTGTTGCCAAGCGTAGGTTATCGGTGAGATTCAACCAGACCCGTTTTCTGCAGGAAAACCATAAATTGTAGACCACCATGAGTGTTTCGATAGTTGTCTAGAATGGACGGACCTATCCTAAGAAGATCCAGTCTCGACGAACCACAACTTTGAAGAACCGACCCAAGGTTTAGGAAAATTTTACGCTCCTAACGAAGGCGTTAATGAAGGAGTTATTGTAAGATATGTGAAGATACATACATTATCAGCACTCGGGAGGAAGTATCTGAGTTTATTGGAACCGTAACCTTCATTTTAAGTGTGGTAGCCACACGACCTTTCGACTGAACATTTGCTAGAAGACCCCAACCCTAACCTTTTCTTGCTAGCCTCTTGAATCTAGGACGAGATTCATTTTAAATGGTAGGTTTGTAACATCCCAAAATTCTAAATTTTGGAATGTTATATTAAATAAATAACTATGCTTGATTTTCCGATTGTTGGTTTGATGGATTGAGTGAAACTGTTGAAATTTGAAACTTTTGAAAATTGAATGAGAGGAATGAAATGACTTTCCCAAAACTTTCCTTTGCCTTTTGGATCCCAATGAATTCAAATTCATACCAACACCAAAGCCTAGAGTGAGGATGACATGACTTCTTCCATTTTTAAATGAATAGGGTTTTGGAAAAAGATTTGAATTTCATTTGGGAAGTTTTCAAATCCAAAGCTTTATGCAACTCAATGATTTTCATGAGGAAGATAAAATGACTTCTTCAATTATATGAAATAGGAGTTGGAAGTTATAATGAATCAAGTTGAAAATCATTTGAAAGTGCTTTGAAACCCTCTTTCAAATTTTGAGTTTTGAATTTGAATTTCAAACTTTGGCATGTGGAAACATTTCAAAAAACTAAGCTGATAAATAGATCAAAAGTATGAGAGGAGCAAACATGACACTCCAAAAATATCAGAGAAACAATGCCAAAAGAATTGGAATTCAAATCTGAATTTTATTTGAATTTGAAAAAATGAATTTTATAAAGTTTGGATTTTGACTTTGGAAAAATGTTCAAATGAAAGGAATATTCTCTGATCATTTTGGTATATATACCCTATATAAATTATTTATAGTTTAGGTTTTATTTTGTTTTGTTTTAATTAAAAAATAAAAAGAAAACCCCCAGGCCAGCAGGCCACCCAAGAGCCAAGCGCCCGCCTCACTATTGGCAGGCCCACAGGCCTTGACCCACGGCCAGTGGCGGCCCGCTCCTCCTCTCCTCCTCGCGCCCGAACTCTCCCTTCGATGTCAAGCGCTTTTCGCCCCTCCCTCTCTCTCTCTCGACCCAGGACCCACCCCTTCTTCCCCCGCGCCACCCGATCTCATGGGATCGCTGATCGAAGGATCCAGGATCCCCAATCGCCGATTCCTTCCAAGCTCGCGGACCCCGGCTATATAGCCACCCCCTTGCCCCATTCCCCTCGAGACCACGCGGACCCCTCTCCCCTTTCGTGCTCGCCGGGCCCGACATCCCCGCCGCCATTATCGCCCGACGCCCTAGCCCTCCCGAGCTTCCCGACCCCACGAACTCTCGCCGGCCTCCCCGCACCCCAGCGACTCCCTCGAGCTCACCGGCGCCCGGGCCTCGGCCTCCTCCTCCGCCCGCCGCCGTCGCCGGACTCCGATGCGTCGCCGGAACCATCTCCCGTCGATCCCAATCGTGTGGCCTGATTAGAACCCCGAAAGTCGTTTTATAGAAAACCGCGGCCCGATGCGGTTTATTAGTTAGGTTTATTTAGTTAGGCGGTTCGTTTTAGTTAAACCCTAGGCCCGTTTAGACTAAACTACATCGCGGAGCCGCATATAGGCCCATTGGGCTTTCCTTTATTCTGATTTTCTGTTTTGCGAATAGTTTCAATTTTCAAAAATGTATATCTTTACTCTGTTTAATATTTTTGAGTGATTCTTTTTGTTGGATTGCAAATTTTATGTAGTTTCTGAAAAATATATATTTAGCTATGTTAAAAATAATTAAAATGCTTTAATATTGTTTTAGTCAGAATAGCAAATCTGTTATAACTTTAGCTAGAAAAATTATTTTTTGCATGATCCTTTTGCAATCACTTTATTTTGATATTGCCAAACCCTAGAAATTAACTTTGGTATTTTAGGATTAATAAATAATTAATTCTAGGCAGAATTCTATTAATTCTAATTAATTGATTAGTTCTGTTTTCCTAATTAATTAATTAGTAAATTAATTATTTTAACTTGTGATTAGTTATTCTAGGTTAGTTTCTGTCACTCCATTAGATGAACTTTTATTTACAATTAATAAAGTTTTAAATTAATTTTCTTAATAGAAATTGGATTAGGCCTAAATTGAGTTTTATAATAGCTTTTTAATTAATTCTTTTTGCTCCTAGTTGCTTAGTTAATCCTTTTCATTAAGTTAACCTAAAACCATGATTAGGTTATTTTAAGACATTTTTGTTATATAAAACTATTTTTGCTATTGTTTGGAGTAGGGAAAAACTTTGAATTGGTTTCCTTGAGTTTTTCTTTTGGATTTAGTTTTGGTTGTTTTGTTGTGTTATGTTACCTTTGTTATGTTGTGTTATATGATCCTATTGCTATGTGCTTATCATAGTTATTGTTTGCCTCGGTAGAATTTCCGGTCTGAAGATTACTACTCTGAAACCCTAGTTCTTTGAAGATCGTCAACCGAGCAAGTTCACTTTGACCATGCTTTTCATACCTATGTTTTATTGCATGTAGTGGCACCTTTGCAACCACCCCTCAGTAGTGTTATTGAATCCTTGTAGTTGAGTATGCATGAGGTAGGAACCCACCACCTGTTACCAAGCCCGGGCGTTATTTATTTTAATGCTACGCTAATGTAGGCGGGGTTTGGTATGAGTGCTCGGGAGTGGTGTGAGAATGGAGCTCTCGTCAATAGCGACAACTCCGTGATGGAAATCTGCAAGGATTGCATCTTCAAGACCTCAAGACTTCAAGACTCGAGACAGGATTTCAATATACACTCTTTGGGTGAAGGGCGGTTGTGAAGCCACAGGAGAAACCGGTGGTTGGCGGGATGCATGGAGAAAGCGCCATGACATCTCATGAGCTTCACCCAGACTCAAAGAGGCGGAAGAATACTTCGCCGGAAGCTTACTGTGCAACCGCAAGTCATTATGGGCTCGGCTTGGTTGACCTTAGTGGTGACTCTGGCTGGGACGGTACTAGCAGATGTAGAAGGGCGGTAGGATTGGATGGGTACGGACGGTGGTCGAGAGGAACTCTTTGGAAGACCATGTTTGGTCATCTTGTTCTCAAACACTCTGAAGTGCGAGCGTAAAGAGAGAGATCAATCTTGCGGGTAAAGTGTACAAACCTGCAGGAGGGTTATAACCTAATCGATGCCGTGTCCCCATTACGGACAATTTGAGCCTGGACTTGGATCTATTTGGAACTCTCAACACGGATGATAACAATTGTGGGCAACTTATGATGATTTTGGGCTATGAGACATCGGTTGGCGGAACCATGTCATGATAGAAAACTCCATAGTACAGACTTCATTTATTCCTTTGGTGTAGGTAAAATAAAACCAGCTTTCGCAAATAAAACTCGAATCTGAGCCACAAAGCCATCTGCATATAGTATAGTTTATCATCTGTTTTCTCATATTGTGATCTTGCCGTACATTCAATGTACTGACCTACACTGCTGCGTATCATGTTGCAGATACTCTCGACAGTAAGAGTTACGATCTGAGGTTCGGTCTACACTCAACCTGCCGATGGCGTTGATGGGACTCCACACCGACTAATTGTTTCGCTGTGACTTGAGGTATATATATCAGTTTTCGTTAATTATACATGTGATTGCACTTTGATATATACATTGATGTGCGTATTGTAGCACTGATCGAGGATGGCACACAACGAACAATTGAATGCGAGGTCGAGGTCGCTCTGGTGTGATGGAGGGTTTAAATCGTTGGAGCAGCTCCGTTGAGTTATGCTGCCGAGGCGAAGCAGGACAAGAGACGAACAACGTTAACCTGGTGGAATTCTAATAGCATCTCAATACATGCGTAAAATACATAACCACAAAGTGCTAGATGTAAAATACATCAGCCGCTCATCTCGAACAAGCGTAAAACTGAACTTAGCATAAAACTGAACCTAACTGTCAAACTGAATTTTCTTGTCGAAACTGAATTTTGCTGAAACAGAACTCACTAGCAAGGTGAGGCTACGTCGTCGTGACTTTTTCATCTCGGTGGTCGATTTTGCAGCCGTTGAATCACAAATCAAGGTGTGGTTCATCTTCAACCTCCACCCCACAGCCGCTTGACCACCACCGCGACAAGCCCCCGCCGCTGACGGCGGTCGCCGCCCGCCGCCAAAACACTCCCCACCGCGGTCGCGCCGCCCAGCCATCCTCTAGGCCCCGTGCGAGAGATTTTTCTCGGCGATCCCACGCTGCCCGTAGCCCGCCACCTTGGCCCGCCCCATCCTGAACCCTAAGATAGACAGTGGGGTACCTCTCCGGTGAGCCCCCCTCCCGCTGCGGCTGGTTCTTCCTTCACCCATGAGCCCACCCCTTGAAATCGGTGACCGAAAAGTCGATTCAGTCGACTAAAGTGTAGCCAATCAGACAGCATCGCAAGCAGAGCAAGCGAGAGCGATGGCGCGAGCAAACAATAGCAAACAGACCAGGCAGGGGACGAGCAAGAGCGAGCAGCAGCGAGTGAGATCTAAACAGCAGCAGCTCCTACTGATGTGGGCGTCGCCCTTGAGGAAGCGGCGCCGTGGAGAAAGTGGCGTGACGCGGCCGTGGATGGAGTCGCACCGTGTCGGCTGGGACGGCGCCAGCAACCCGTGAGATCGAATCAAGAAGAAAATCGGCGATTAGTGCAACCTCTTTGGTGGCGCCGATTAGGCCGCAGCTTCATTCGAGGAAAGCGGTGATGATGCTCTTCCGGTGGTCGCGGTGAAGGCGGCGGTGTGGGAATGGAGGTGGCGCGAGCAGGAACATCGGGCAGCTCCAGGAGGTGGAGGAATGGGTGGGCGGATGGGATGGCGATGGGAACCATGGCAGAGGCAGCTTGTCGAAATGTGGGGTAAGTTAAAGTACCCCCACGATTTGAGGCGGTTCTTTGGTTCGGGGGTACCACGGGCATTTCGGCGTGTCCGGATTCCACAGGAGGTGGGAGTTTTCGTAGCGTTGTAATTTCGGAATAGCAAAGCGCGGGTTGAGATGGAGGAGTTAGCCGAACTGCTGAGACAAAGATATATCTTAAATATTTCGGGCTAACAAAGCGGGTTGAAGAAGCGGGAGTTTACAGCACGATGAAGCGAAGCATAGCAATTTTCGGCATAACAAAGTAGCGGCTTGAAATTTGGAAGAACAAGCAACATGTACCAAAAAAGACAATTTGCACCTCAACACGCTAAACACACACAAACACCATTTATACTAGAGTAAGGTACACGTGCATTGCACGCATGAGTTAACAGCAAATTATGAATAAATACCACATTATAGCATGCAAGCTTTGAGTCATATATGCATGATGTAGATGTTACGTTTAATTCTTATAGTTCATTTCATTCAAAATCATCTAGTTTTATAAAGCTAATCTATTTTAAGATTCATGGAATTGTGCATTGTAAGACATAAAGTAAAACAAATAATGGCAAATCATGTAGAAAAAAATTTGGGTAATTATGATACGGAAGATTCTAGAACAAATAAGAAGTGCTTGTGTTTTTATGTTTGTGCATTATGCTTAAGTTCAACCATGGAGTCTTCTAGATTATACATGTGGCAAAATCTGGTGGAATCTAGATGATATCCAACGGCCAATAGTGCTCAAATTTGCCATCTTTGGACCTGGGATTCGCCTCATCCAACGACCATCTTTCAAAGTTAAAGTTACCCTCACAATATAAAAATATATATAATATAATATATATAGGGTATAGATATAGATATGTGATCAAGCCACCCATCATCTCCAATTACATGCCCATGTCACGACATGGGCAAATGATATACGCCATCGGTATCTCATATTCAAATCAGTCGACCTTGTTCAATGTGTATACATTACAACATGCTCATTTCAAAACACACCGAGATCTCCGTTATATTCATGCATGCATGGGTTTCAAACATCGGGATCTCTTATTCAAATATTTGAATTCAACTTTACATTGATTATGACCTCACCTATTCTTTTACACCCACACGGTAGTCTTCTCTTTATAATTGTACCACTTTTTCTCTCGTGCATGCATGCACACACACTACCGTCGACATTATCTATACGCATGCAATCTTTTTTCATTCAGTCTCCCATGAAGGCACACACCCACACATCCTCTCCCATACGGGCATTCTTTATCTCTCACGCGTGCATGCGCAACGATCGATGTTCCTCTATGTATGTGTGTATATAACTAGGTCTTTCATAGTTTTCCACACAAATCATCAATCGATATATCCGGTGAGTCTCACCCTCTTTCCCGTCCATCGATCAATCTATACTCTCCCGCGTCCACATCGATCAATCATACCTCTATATAGGATTAACATAAATAGCTAATACACCCAATTATATATATCAACGTCTCTCATCATCCATGCCTTCGCTTCATCTCTCAGATGCATGCACAATGGCGAACAAGAAGCGATGCCCCCCCTAACATCACTATATGAGGCTAATATGAATGTGATCATTAGACAATTGCTGCTAAAAGGGTTTATTTCATGAATTGACCTCCTCGTAAAGGATTAGCAATGCTTGGCCCCTAGCTCATTTATTTTCATGGCTCCATACAGCGTACAACAAGCACGTGTTCGCCCTCTCTCTAAATATCGATCTACGCACTTGTGCATTCCTTCATAGTCTCCCTCCACTGGCCCCTCGCACCATCTTCTAGCCCCCACGGATTTTGCCACATGTACAATCTAGCTCCATGGTTGAACTTAAGCATAATGCACAAACCTCAAAACAAGTGGTTCTCTTTTGTTCTAGAATCTTAGTATCATAACTGCCCAAACTTTTTTCTAGTTGAATTGCCATTATTTGTTTTTACTTTATGCTTTACAATGCACAATTCCATGAATCATAAAATAGATTAAGGCTTCTTTGATTCAAAGGATTCTCAAAGGAATTTTGGAGGATTCTAATCATTAGAATTTTTCCTATCTTGGTTGTTTGATTAAGTAGGATTGTAAACCATAGGAATTTTCCATATGATTCATTTGCACTAGATTTCATAGAAACATCCCATCCACTCAAACCTCTTTGAAAGAATTCTGCGTTTCTATGCACAATCAAACACTCATTTGTCAACCTTGGTTCAATATACCATTCCTCTATAATCCCATTTTTCCTATTCATGCGTTCTTAGCTTTTTTATAAACTAATTTGATTTTGAATGAGATGAACTATAAGAATTAAGCGGGCTACATCACATATATGATTAGATCTTACATGCTATAGTGTGGTATTTATTCATAATTTGGTTGCAAAATTGATCGTGCAATGCCGTGTAAATTACTATACTTGATATGTGCAAAACACGTAAATTAGAATACCAATGGCACGCTACGGTGTCTCTACAGTTCATGAAGCCACGTGGCACATGTGGAGGCGTTGTCGCGACCTCCTTGCGTGGATTGATCACGGTGACGTGCTGCTGGTTCGAAGTGCTCGTCCTCCACGAGCCATCTTGGCGGTACATGCAAGCGAAGATGTGCACGCCGCCGTCACCTCATTCCCTCCTGCGCATGGGTACCTTGGCGGGCGCAATTTTGTACCAGATCCACCCATGTGATAATTTGGCGTGTAAAGTCGTTCACTTCATTGATGGTCAATTAATACAGCATGCAAATTGAGTGGGCGTGAGGCGGAAGAAAGACATTATTACTCCACTGCGCATATGCGGATGGTTAAATCGTGGGTTGCTAGTAGTACTCCATTGGTCTCCTTAGTAGTTTGTGCCAATTTTGACATTAACATAATATTTACCCATTTGAGCAGTGTAGTCTACTTGAAATTTATGTTCACTAAACTCATCGGGAGCCGTTTTGGCCTCGAAACCAAAACCATCAATTATTCTTTACCTTGTTCCCATCACATTCAAAGCCTGCTCACACCTACTAGTACTACATCAAACCTGAGCGTGTTCCCACTATGGTATTAGTAATACTAGTGCTAGTACTAGGTTATAAAGGAAACTACCTAACGAAAATTACTCTACCTTTCCTCCTCATAAGTGCTTCTTCTTAGTCCATCGTTGCCATGGCGGTGAGCGAGCTCTAGGTGAGAACTACTACGTAACAAGGGAGCAGCAACCAAGGCTGCGGAAAAAAAGGGGCTCGCCGCCCGTAGAGACCTCAAAAGATCTCTCACGGGTGGCGATGGCTCCCGGAGGCGCCCTAGCCGAGAGGCGAACATGCGGCCGCGGAGCTGGATCGTTATCCCTCGGCATGCCCAATCAGCTCAATAAGCACCTCAATAAGCGAAGGAGTTCATCCAAGGCTTGTGGAGTTGCTGAAGGAGAGCCTCAGCGACATGCCGTGAGCTCAATCAGCGGGGAGTTGACCGCCCGGCTTGGTGATCTTTGCTGAAGAAGAGCATTGCCTCGGAGAAAGAAGACCGCGAAATCCTGCGACTCGGAGGACAAGGCGAAGCTCTTCCAGATCGACCTGTTGAAGGAGAAAACGGCTGGAAGAAGCTGCATGAGAATAATAGTTCCTCGATGAAGATCTGGAGCCCTCGTCATGGAGCGAGAAGGAGGAGTTGGTGAAGCTCCGCATCGAGCACCGGCTGCTGTCAAGGTGCGTAATGCGGCCGTGGAGCGAATGATGAAGGCTCGCGTCGAAATCCCTCGTCATGGACAGAATGAACAAGATGGCGGAGGAGGCGCGCAAGGAGATGGAGGTCGTGGAGGCGATGAAGAAGCAATTCACGACTCATGGCGAATTAGATCATTTGGGGTGATAATCTTCCTTCTTCTTTTGCTGCGTGTTTCATCTTTTGCTTGGTGTTTAGCATACGTGTCATGTTCTCTGCGAGGCATGAATAGAACAATGTTTTTGTTTTTTGGGAATGGTAGAACAATGCTAACAATGAGATGACTAAATTAGATCATTTTATAGCCATATGGCCTTTGGGCTGCGTGTTTATGCTCCTCGCAGTACTACTCCGATGGAAAACTTGAGTATACCATGGTTCTTTGCTCCTCCTCGAGTAGGTCGTCGGTAGCATTTATACAAGCAGTCAAATCACAAGGCCTGCCTTCGGCAGTAATGGTAGTCAAATCACAAAGGCCATATCTCGTGAAACCAAACCAAGCTAGTTGCGCCCTCTAGCCTTTTAAAAATGTATACTTTTGTACATGGTAATATCGATGGATTGCGCCATGGAGCAAAACTTGAAATTAAAAGGTGGTACATATAGAAGCTGGCTAAATTAAATATGCATATATTACTATTAAAGGCTAGTCACAATAATGGTGTCCACACAACCCACCCTCAAATAAAACTAAGCACCACGGAATTCTTTGACAAAACTAAGCACCCTAAAATTCTTTGACAACTAAACTGCTGGCTATATGATGTTGGCCATATATATTGTACGTATATAATGTGAATAAATGGTGGTAGTACTATACCAACTAAAAGATGAAATGTAAGAAATACTAGTATGTACTGAAGAGTTAAAGTAACAAGAAGAAACATAACATAGTTACTGCTGGGGGCTCAACACAACACACCCTCAAATTAAATTAACACACCTGAATTAAACTTTGCAACTATTTAGGTGAACACGCATTAGAACCACCATGTGCATGACCATGCCACCTTACTCAGTCCTCGTCCACGTCCTCAACTTTGTCCTTGTCCCTCTTCCTCTTGGCGATACTTCTTTGCTTGAACCGCCAACTTGGTTGTTGCTCTTCATCCAACCCTTGTAGATATTGAAACAAAGGTAGCCATCCATTGCGTCACTGGATATGGTCTATATCTAGTACATTCCGCTGCCATGCATGCGATGAAAGCGTGTATGGAGGTTTCTCAGTTCTTTGTCGAAGGATGAACCATGGCTCTGCCGGGAATCAACATTGAAAGGCTGCGAGGACACCAGTCCGATTCTTTTGGAGGTCGAAGGTGTTGCCTACACGAGCCTATTCGACCGAGGACTTCTTTATGCGTTAACCAAGTCTCTGATGTGAATTTGACTAGGTTGCTCGAGGAAGTCCTTAAAATCCGGCACTCAACGTCGGCATGGCATATATGGTAGACCAAGCATAAGTCATGCGCAAACCTGGATCACGGCGGGCTTCTCTCTTTATCCTTTAGATCTTCTCGTCCCGACTATGGTGTACTCAACATCTAGCGGCGACCACTCATCATGTGAGTTTTGAACATGCGTCTGGCGAAAGGCATCCTTTCACCGTCGGAAGAAGCGGATGTAGATGACGTCGAACTCATCGCGGTGATGGTTCTAACCTTGTACTCACCGCCCGATCGGGGAGATTTGGGGCGCCATGGATTTGGGAGGAGGTTAGGATTAGTGGAACTGCCGTAATGTGAATGGGCCGGGGCGACTAAGGCGAACCACGTAGTATTAAGGGCGTGCGAGGGGCGGTAGAAGCGAACTGCGGCGTCGCGACAGCGAAGTGGTGGCTCCATTCTCCATGATCTGGACTTCAGAGCCCGGATGGAGATCGAGCAGGTTGCATGGCGTGATTCTATACCAATGGGTGAATATCCTATCACGGAGGTTATTCGCAAATTTTCAACAACTTAGCATCGACGTTTGATCTCAGATCCAGGCTGCGACCCGTATCATAGTCGCTCTACCGACCATCGCGTCTCATGGCAGTCAGCATATGAGATTTAACTGCAGTGCGTTAGGCTATGTCGATGTTGGCACATACATAGTCATCCTTAGTCACTCATACTACAACAAGGTTGGCTATAAGTGTATTTTTCACTCCTCTCTATCTCTTTCTTACGTACTCCCTCCCACATAATATAGAGCGTTTTTGACACTAGTGTAGTGCCAACGTTCTTATATTATGGAACCTGGCTACTAGTATTATGCATTTGCCAAGGAGTGACCTTTCAATGAAATGGTGTTGCTAAGTTTGCTTCATTTAATTAGCTATAGACTCGGGCTGGTTGTAGTAGGAAGTATCATATACTAATATCATGCATATGATACTAGTGTATGACACTCATCAAGTACTACCTCCTAATGCATATACATATGATACTAGTATGATACTATGCATTAGGAGATAGTATGATATAATTAGACTATAGAACAACATGTGGGAAGTATCATATACTAATCATACATATGATACTAGTGTACTACCTCCCTAATGCATAGTATCATATACTAGTATCATGTAGTACTTTATTTATTACCATGCATGACACATAGTAGTATAGCATTTATTATGTATAGTATCATGATATGATACTCAACCCTCTTTTCTTCATTTAATTTTATGACACCTCATCAAAATTGCCTAATTGACATGTATGATACTAGCTATGATACTACCATTACAACTAGCCTCAAAATTGTCTTTTCACCTAGGTACACGCTTAGCACCGTTTCTTCCTTGGGTCACCAAACTAGTCTCTCTCTTCTTGATTAACTTGCCACATTAGACTTTATGCCTATGTGGCAAGCTTGCTTAGAAGACAAGTAAGTACAATAGTGGCTTTGCCTTTACATGGCATTTTGCATATGTGGAGGAAAGAGAGGCAAGGAAAAAGTGGAGAAGTGGGCTCTCATGCAAGAGCCAGCCTCTACTACTACATGGTGGAGCATTGGGAGAGGCACCTTATGGAGGTGGTGGGAATCGGAGACTCACGCCGGTCGTGGCGCCCTGATTAAAATGATAATGGCAAGTCAAATCAGGGCCCCCTGTCCAGCGGTAACTTCATTGTCAAATCCACAGCCCTCGTTTAGCAGCCTACTCCCTCGTCTTCCGTCTCTGTCGAACCGACTAGGGGCTGTCCCGCCGCCTACCGGGCAGGAAAAGCCCGCCCTCGACTTTTAAATAGTATCGTATACTAATTTTGTATCCATGGATTCCCGGCCATGGAGCAAAGCGTCTAAAAGCAGGGTACATGTCGAGTATTGAAGCATCGTCGCGTTGCGTGCACCCAGACGATCGGTCGGTCGGCCGCTCTCTCCGAATGGAACACGCATATTGCGTTCCACACACATGTGGGGCGGCAATTGAGAACCGACCATAGGCACACTCCCGGCCCCAAAGTCGGGTGACTTAATAGAAGAGGGAGGCGATAGTACTAGAAAGTGTTGTACTACGTTGGTGCCGGGCGATCCACAAGACCACGGAAGATCAGTTCGTCCATGCATGTGACCGGACTCCGGCGAACCGCTGGATTGGCTATCGTCTACATATCGTGAGGCTGTGTTGTACATGGCTGTAGTTGTGGTGAGAAATCTAAAAAAGGTTTCTTGTCATCTCGCAAAATTATGTGTCATGTGCTTGGATCCTGCGAGGTTAAACAGCGACAACTGAGTTGGGCTAGTCATTGGGGGCACATGCACGAACGGTGACTACTCGGCTGCCATCTAGGTCAAGCCGGCTATGTTAATTAGGACATCTTCACGGCCCCTTTTCTGAGTTTATCTTTAATTTGAGCTTTGTTCCTCGTCTAGTTTGTCCGTCGATTCATGTTGTCTCCTTTGGGGTGAGGTTATGATTTCTTGTCATGTGGCATTTTTATGTTATATGTTATAATCCGGCGCTTGAGATCAAAATGGCGACAAGCTGCGCCTCGACCCGTGCATGAAGACTTCTCGGCGGTCATTGGCGAGTCAAGCCGGCTCCGTAGACAAAAGAAAACTAAGTACTACTCCACTATAGGGGGAGCCTCCGGTTGCTTGCTAGTGTTGCTCTCTTCACACCGTCTCGGCCTCTCGGATCTAAACCACGCATGGTGGCCACACCTTCTCTCTCTCTACTCCGCTGGTCACAGATCGCCGGATCCTCTCCCGGGGAAGGTGAGAAGGTGCAACGTTCCTGGTTGTCCTCGGCGGCTCTTACCCTTGCTGGCGTCCCGATCAGCCTGCCTTGCGTTCTCTCCCAAGCACCATTGGCGAGGGAGGCCTCCGACCTCTTCTTCCTCGCCTGTATGTGGAATCCGGCCTCCGCCGCCCACCTAGCGACATCCGGACCATCGGTATAACTTCCTTGAAACCGGCCTTGCTCTACTTCCGGAGCTCTGCGTCGCTGCATTTGTAACTTTTACTATTTCTAGGCCCCCTCGTAGATAGGATCGATCGGTGTTGAAAACCACCTAATTTTTTACGTTTAAGAGGTAAAACTAGTTCATGCACTCGAATCTAGTACTACTTGGTTCAAACAAGGAAGAAAGGGTTAGGGGTGGGGTGGGGAGGATTTGTTACGAATCTAGGACTTGGTGAAAGAGGAAATAATGGGGCGAAAAGTAGCGGTGGCTATCCAAGGTCTCTAGGTCTAATAGGAAATAAAGGAAAGCAGTACAAACTCAATATAAACCCGATCTATTGGTTGAAAAAGGAAAGAAAGTGGGGAAGGGGGACAAGTCAAGAGTAAGTCCAGCACTAGATTTGCTAGCCTCACAGTATAAGGTGGCTATCCGAACAAAAATGGGACCAACCCGGATATCACTTACGATGTTTGTTGCCCCCACTCTTATGTAATGCCACTGGTAAAATGTAGCGTCGCCTTTTAAAAAGTAGACACGTTAAACCAATGTTGTTTTCAATGTAATGCCTCGATAATATGAATCAATGGCACTTCTTTCATGCTAAAATTTCCCATTAAGATAAGTTGGTTCTTTTGTTAGAAATGCAAGCTCTGGTCCGCCTACTCTCCCGTGCCCAAAGTAATTGTATTTAACGGTTGTCATAGTTAATCCTGATGCCCACTAATATCTAGCAATGCCACTCTTTAGAAATTCTCTCCTTTGGGATTGCCATTCGGATAAGGAACATGCTTCTTT
>JAHIAM010020000.1:0-12796 GCA_021605205.1 Aegilops longissima
AAATAAGTGCTTCATATTCTGCCGTTGTTGGAAGAATCAAAGTGAATCTGGAGAACATATTTGAGCTTATCTCCTCGGGAAACCAATACAACCCCTTTGAACCGTTCAACATCTTGGAACCATCGAAAAACATAGTCCGTGCTCCGAGTGAACTTGAGTGGAAGCTGTTTCGATCCCTTTCGGCGAAAGTCTGCTATTGCTTGGGACTTGATGGCTTTCTTTGCCTCAAATTTGATATCAAGGGAAGGAGTTCAATTGCCCATTTAGCCACTCGACGATTGCATCTACTTATGAAGAATTTCCGACAATGGGCGTCGTGGCGTAATGGAATGATCGAGAAATAATGAGCAACCTTCTTTGTGGTCATGTAAATCCCATAAACAAGCCGATAGTGAGGTATCTTTGCTTTGATGGGGTTGACACTTGAAAGATAATAAACTGGGCGTTGAACTTTGAAGGCTTTTCCTTCTTCTCCGCTCGTATGTAAATGCAGTCTTGCGACTTGTCCGATGGCTGCAATGTAAAGCAACAAAGGCTCTTTGCTGATAGGACAGCAAGCACGTGGGTGGAAGCGAGCTTTGAGCTCTGCAAGCGCTACATCGACCACGAGTCCTCGAACTTGTCGACTTCTTCATCGATCGGTAAGAGGCAATGCCTTTTCACCGCGAGATGAATCGACTTAAAGCGGCCAAGCATCCGATGGCTTACGGACATTGTGCACATGCAGGCGCTTCATTAGATATAGTGCCAATCTTTTGAGGTTAGCATCGATTCCTCGCTCGAAGCGAAAACCGAGTAACTTTCCACGGGAACTCCAAATGTGCACCGATGGGTTAAGCGATATCATACCTCCGAGATTGGCAAATGTTTCAGCAAGGTCGTCAACAGGTGGAACCCTTTGTGACTTGACCACTATATCATCCATGTACCTTCTACATTCCGCTGATTTGGTGAGCAAACACTTCGAATCATCCTCATGAATGTGGCTCGGCATTCTTGAGACCGAATGGCATGGTGACATAACGAAGCACCGAATGGAGTGATAAGCGTTGTTTTGATCTCATCGGGTCCATCTGAAACGGATCTGATGGTACCGGAATAGGCGTCTAAAAATACACCTCTCACACCCTGATTGAGTCGACTATTTGGTCAATGGGAGGAGAGGAAATGATCTTTCGGGCAGGCCCGATCGATATGCTTGAAATTGATGCACATGGCGACTTGTCCTTCTTGGGGACCATGGCGACATTGCGAGCCACTCGGGTGGTAGATCTCTCGGATGAACTCTGCCGCTAAGAGCGAGCCACCTCTTCACCAATGGCCTTTCTCTTATGGACGGACCGTCGAAGATATTCTTTAACGGTTTTACTTTTGGGTGACTCGTGGCGGTGCTTAGCCAGCCCACAGGAACACTCGGCATGTCGTGAGGCTTCCATGCAAAGATGTCCCGATTCTCACGGAGGAACTGGATGGCGCTTCTTCCTATTTTGAGTCGAGTGTTGTTGAGATGTTGGTGAGCAGCATTGGGATCATCGGGTGAATGTGAACCTGTTTACGTCTCACGGTCATTGGAATGCTAACTCCGTGGCGAGGCTTCTTAGCTCGCAACAAATCACTCGGATCTGCAGTTTTACGATACTCTTGTAGCTCTACCACTATGCGAGCATCGGCGATCTTAGAGCCTTTGGAAGCACTCTTCCGCCTTCTTCCGATTGCCGTAACGTGATCACACCCTTGGGACCAGGCATCTTCAGTTTAAGATACCGTAACATGGTGGGCCATGAAGCGTGCATATCTGGCCTTCCCGAATAGCGTGATAAGCGCTCGAAATCCACGACCTCAAAGGTCAACTTTTCTTTCGAAATGCTTTGAATCACCAAAAACTACATCAAAACAATTTGGCGAGTGACTCAGCCTTCTTTGCATATCTCCGGTTCGAGCAATTTCAAACTCAACTCTCATTCTTGACACCTTCTTTGAAGACCGATTTGGTGATGGGATATATTCTCAAGCGTGTGGTGCAAAGTGATCCACCTCTGGATATAATCTCTCAAAGTTTCACTCGACTTTTGCACACCTGTTGCAACTCGTCAATCCTGCTGATGGTTTGCAAGTCCCTTCAAATGTCACGACAAACACTCGGGCAAGATCTTCCCAAGTGTAAATATTGTTGGGTGCTAACTGATTCAACCACGCTCTGGCTGAACCCTCCAACATAAGAGGCAAATGCTTCATGGCTACCTCGTCGTTGCCTTGGCGTCTGAACAGCCACTCGGTAATCTTCAAGCCAAGTGTCGGGGCTTGGATTCACGATGAACTTATTGACTCCGATCGCCAACTTTGAAGTTGGGAGGAATCACCGTGGCTCAGATGGCTCTTTTGAAACACTCACAGTCACGAGACATGAACTGCTCTGCATTGGAGGAACATCTCTATCATGGCCGTCTCGGTGAGCTCATTCTGTCGACCAAACCTTGAGCGATAATAGATCTGCATCAAAGCACTGGTTCCACAGGGCTTGGAACTCTTCTATCTTGTCTTTGGCGTCGTAAATCCTGATTGCCGAGGCGTATGATCCACCCCTTGGGGAGGTGGGCACTCGGCGTCGATCATTGCGATCGAATCGGTGCTCATACTACTCATGGCTCTTATCTTGATCATCGCCCGGCCCCCGTTCCTCACGCCTCGGCGATCTCGGACTATGGGCGGCTGGACTGAATTCCTGGCGACGGATCGGCTGTGAATCCTGTTCCTGACGTAATCTGTGAGTTTTGGTCTCCTGCGGAGCAGATCTCGATTTGTAGCAAACTTCTACCTGCCTCCGGCTGAGTTGGCGGAATTGACTCTGCTATATGGGTGCAGCTGCTAAATTCTGAATCGAGTTGATATACGAGTTGGCGGTGGAAGAGGCGGCCGATTGGATCTGGAACCTTTGATCCTGCGCTTACGAGGTACTGGCTGAAGGTTCTCGGTCAGTCGCTCAGCCAGGTTGTGGCGCGCATCCTCAAGGCCTGAGCCTCGGGGTTTCTCCGAGATAGGAGTGTGGCGCATCCATGTTCCCAGTGACTCCTCCCTCTGAAGCGAAGTGAGGGGCTCGGGCGGTACTCTTCATGGGCTTGCTCGGATCGCCTCCACCGTCACCTCCGTTGAGTGCGGGTGAATCCGGGGGACTGCGTGGTCCATTGACCATGGAACCTCTGCCGGTGGAGTCTTTGCTATCGCATTGGATGCAATCTCTGCGGAGCGGTCGGCGAGTCGAACAGGCGTTGAGAGATTCGTCGGACTCGTCGCCTTGACTTGGGGATGGCCGATGGCGGGCCATCGCATCCTCACCACCGCTGAAGCCTCGAGCCAACCCGGGCAGCTTGGCGGCGAAGCGGGCGGGGCAGCACGAGCCGACCCATCTTGGGTCGGCGATTGCGAGGAGGACACCGCGGACACCTAGCGAGTCGTCGCCCAGCAGACGGGGAGCAGCGATCCACGTCGAGTGGAGCCTCCACGAAGCCAAAGCGGTCGTCGGCGGAGCGTGGCGCCGAGGCGGATCTCGTGGCCGTCGACGAACACTGGAACCATGATGTAGGAGATCGAAAGAATCCTTCTCCAACAAATCGTTAGATCACCCTTACGGTGGCGCCAACTGTCGATGGTTCTAAGTCGGCGGTAGAATGGGGAAGTCGGTATGGAGAGGCAAGATCCTGGCTATGGAGTAGTTGTATCGCAAGATTTCGAGTTCGAGGCCCTTCTCGGAGGAAGTAACAGCCCTCGTCTGGAGCCGGGAGGCGGTCATTTGGATAATATCGTATGTATTCTGAGGTGTGAACCCTTCTACATGTGGAGGGGTGGCTTATATAGAGTCGCCGGGACCCAGCCAGCCACGTGGAGAGGGTTTAAAATGCGTTAAGGCTAGGCGTTCTGGTAGCATGCTTACATAAAATATCATTATGATCATAAAGACTATTTAACTACATACCGTTTGGACACGAGTGGCTCTTGGACTCCTGGTGGTGAGTGGGTCTTCATGGTGAGTGTCTTTGAATATGTCGGTGGAAACCTACCAGGTCACTGGAAGGCCGCTTCTTTCATGAGTGTCCTTGTGGAGGTACCTTTGGGCAGGTCTATGACCCTACCCAGTACATGACTTCATCATGTATCACGCTACCTTTTGTACTAAGTATGAGACAATAGGCCCCCCGAGGAGCACTCGGGGACTGCCATCTTTTATCTATGAATGAGGAGTATTGTAAGTGCATCTAGTGCCCCTTAGTGATTTTGGTGTATTGAAGACTTATAGGTTAAGGGACTAATGTGTTTATGAGTGTACAGGTCTATAAGTCTATGAGGAGTTTGATATTCTGAGAGAAAGTCGACCCTAAAAATGAAGTTCTTGATTGAAGACTTTGATATTTTGAAGACTTTGAAAGTGAAGAAATTGGTGTGACCTTGAAGACTTGGTATTCATTTGAGGAACATGAAGCATGAAGACTTGTTTTCGTAGTTTCGTTTTTCTCTTTCTTGAGTCATAGGAAACACCGTACTGTTAAAGGGTGTCGAGGAAATACTAAGGAAAAATTTCCATGTGATGCTCAACTCAAAATCCTACACCTACCAATCCATTAGAGTAAAGCCATTGGAAATCTCATACGATTCAGTCAATTTCTTGATGTGAGAGCGAAGTTCTTACAGTATTTGAGAATTTATTCGGCGAGTTAGGAATTCGCTTGATCGGATTGCCTACGATGAGGAACATGATAGCCACGAGAATTTGAACCTCAAATTTCCGACCATTCTGTCTTCTGGCAGCTGTCTCAAAATATCTTATCCACCTAACGGTCATATCATCAAAGGGCATTTGTGTCTTATCATGTTGGGCTGCTCCTAGGCTATAAATAGCTGCCCCTACAACCACTAGCTGGTTGGCTGCTCAGAAAAGCGCACTTGTCAATTGAGGCATCCCATCCTCCAGGACTTTGGCGAAAATCATCAGTGAGGAAAACCCAAACCCATACACCTACAAACCCAAAGTGATTGAGCATCCTTGAAGAGATTGATCCTCGTGGATCCGGCCTTATTACCTTTGAAGGTGTGCTTCTTCCAGACGGTTAGGCGTCATGGTCTAGAAGCATCAAGAGGAATTGTGGATCGCAGGTACCAGAGCTGTGAAGGTTTGGAAGTCTCGAAGACTTACCAGTGATTGGGCAGTCTGTGACCTTAGTTCAAGGAGAATCTGGTGAGGACTTGGTGTCTGAGCTGCGTGCTTGGCTAGGCGTCCGGGATTGTGTCCTCGAGTTTAAATACTCGGCCGCTCCAAGCGGGGCTAAGCTGGGCAGCGATTGGAACTGGTCTCCAAATCATTGTCTTCACCAACCTTACTGGTTCTAATTCCTCAACTCTTTCATTTCCTCATTCTTGTGTTGAGTGTTTGTTCATATCTGTGTTTGAAGATTTTGGTGAAGACTTTCTCAATTTCCTCAGTTCAATTTCTTGATCAGTTTTCTTCACCTTGTGTTATCTGTGTTCGCTTTCTTTCTCTGTGATTGTCTTCATTTCATCATGATGACCATTCGAATAGTTATGCTTACTTACGAGTACTTATTCCGTAAAGTAGTTCTTAGCTTAGGAATTTCCTCACCGACAAATTCCTCATGAAGAATTCATAAAATCGCCTATTCACCCCCTCTAGTCGATATAGCACTTTCAATTGGTATCGAGCAAGGTACTCCCTTGTTACGTGTGATTTTAGTTTAACACACAGGTTTTAGTTAGTATGGGCGGTATGATCAAGGTCTCTCTTGGCTGTCCTACCTTTGATGGGACGGACTACCCTTCTTGGAAGAATAAGATGCGAATGCATCTTGAGGCAATATAACGATCTACGGTATGTTGTGGAAAATGGTGTTCCTTTGTCTCACCCTCCTTTGAGCGCTACGATGTGAAGAGATTCAAGCAACTCGATTCTCAGCGAAGAATATCATATGTGCCATCGAGCAAGGGCGTATGGAAGAGTGAGTGCTGGAAGCGCTAAGCTTATACGGGATAGGCTGTCCAAAGTAAATGAAGGAGTCTCAACTCAGCGTGACTCTCGAGTTGATGTTCTTGCAACCTCTTCAACGCTTCAAAGACTCGACAATGAAAATGTTCAACAAACCTTGATCGCCTCTGACATCTCAAATGAGCTCCAAGCACTTGGTGCCCTGACATCACCGGCCATGAGGTGGTGAAGAAATTGAGATACAGCTTGATTCCTCATTTGATACTCTAGCGATGATAAGAGCGTGCTGACTACAAATCACTTGATCCGGTGATATCCTCGAGGCTAAATACTCATGAGTTCAGCTTCTTGAAAAGAGATCTCTATGGTTCGAGCTATGGAAAATCCGTGCCCTAAAGGCCAAGGCTATGTACGAATCTGAATGTGAAGACTACGGTAGTAGCCTGGTGATCTGAAGAATTGAGTCGGAGCTAGCGCTTTCGTGAAGAATTTCAGAAGTTCTCAAGGCGTGGCGCTTTGGAAAATCCTCAAGGGCGATGATTCCTCATCCGATGATTATAAGGAAGGCTTTGCCACAAATGCAAGAAACCTGGTCACTATATTCAAGATTGTCCTCGATGGGAAAGGAATTAAAGAAGAAGAAATACAAGGACTAGTTTTGATGGCGCTAAGAAGAAGAAGAAATCATCGAAATCTTCATCATCAAAATCCTCAAAGTCTTCACCTCACAAGAAGAGCAGCTCAAGAAGGCTCGGGCATTCATTGCAAGAAATGGACTACGAAGCTGAATCGAGGAACATGAGGAAGAGGAGGCATCGGAGGTCGAGTGCGGTGTGGCGATCGGCTCTGCTACCTCATTCATCCAAGTCCATCTTCAACTCTGAAAAGCTGACCTCACCAACAAAGGCTGATGAAGATAATGATGACTATGCTCCACCTATTGCTTCATGGCAAAGGGTGCCAAGGTACTCAAATATACCTCCTCGAATCTAGTGAGAATGAATTTGATGAAGATCTCAAGCCCATTCTCTAAACTTGCTAAGATTGCTGTAAAACAACAAAGGGCTTTTGAAAAGGTTCAAAACATGCTAGACAAAAGTGATGATATGTTGGGTGAAGAAATGGATCGCACTAAAGCACGGTGAAAATCTTGGAGACTTGATCTAGGTTTGACAACCTTCAAGGTCATCATAACACTCTCTATCGATGAGAAGCTTTCTTATGAATTTCTTCAAAAGCAAATCTTGAAGCTAAGAGTGAGTTATGAAGATCTTGAGAAGCGATTCATTACTTTCTCAACAAATCAGCGCTTCTCGGGAAAATTTGATTGCTCCATGCTTAAAGTGCATTGAGCGTGAATCTGCTAATTCTTCACTGAATGTTCAAATGCTTCAATGTGATTACAAATTCTTCACCTGCCTCTGCTATCACTAATTCCTCATCGAGGACATTGCTAGTATCCTTGACAATGCGAGGCTGAAGGAATTGTACATGCAGCATGTACAAAAGCCTCAAAGGCATCAGACTCTTTGTGATGTGCTTAAAAGAGATCCTCACAGGAACCCTAGGAAAGAGGTATTGCCTTTGAGAGAAACTCAATCTTGATGGAACATATTGGAAGCTTGAGCAGTACCCCAAAACCTCATGGGTTCTTGCAAAGGGACCTCAGTTGATCCATCTAACTTATCTGCTTTACATGTGAATCTCCTCATTCTTCGAATGAGTCATTTGACTCAACTATAAACTGTTCAAAAATCAGAATGGTGAAGTATTTGCTAGATATGTTGGCACTAAGCTAGGAGCAGGTTCTCCTATGAAGAAAATCTGGGTTCCCAGAAATGCCTTGAAAGTCTTGGTGAATGTCCTCAAGACACCACAGTGAAGAATAGGAACCCAGATCAAACTCTTCATATGGACCAAATTCTTCATATGGATCCAATCCTCATACGGACCAAATTCCTCACGTGGATCAAATTCCTCAAAGGATCAAAGTCCTCATATGATTATCATCGTGCTAACAACTCTGTTTGGAGGTAGAGCTAAGGGCTATGAATATGTGCATTATTCTTCAAACCATTATGTTCATAAGTCCTCGAAGAATTTCTCTGCTTATTCATATGCTTATCTAACCCCTCTATGTGAAGCGAAATGGATTGGCCTCTATGCCACCATTCTCATATGGAGCTTCATGAGTGAAGAACTCTTTGCCACCCCTTAGATGTGGGTGGTGAAGAAAATAACTAATCTCTTCGAGGTCAGGTCTCGGGCGTGCTTTAACGTCTGAAGAATTTTTGGGGACGACAAAATTTCTGAAAGGGCCTGAGGCTAATCATGAAGAAATGAACTTTCATTTCACCGTCCTCATACTACTATATTTGTTTCTTGATTGATGAAATTCATCGATGAAATTGATATCATATTCTTCACGATGAAGTATATGAGATGCGTATGTTCACTAATTCATCTGCGGATGATCAACCCAAAAGCCAATGAGTGGGTCCTCGATAGTGGATGTACAAATCACATATTGGTGACAAGAATCTATTGATGGATGCTCCCTTATCACCGTCACATCTGAAGCATATCATCTTTCTTGACAAAGGCAAAAGTTAGGTATTGGGTCTTGGTAAGGTTGCGATCTCTAAGGACATACACATGGACAAAGTCATGCTTGTTGAGTCCTTAGGATACAACCTCATGTCGATCTCAATGCTTTGTGATCTTGATATGGTTGTTGTCTTTGGAAATGTCGTTGTGTTGTGATTATGGATGACAATTCCAAAGTCTTGAAGGCTTTAGGAGAGAGACTTGTATATTGTTGATTTCTCTGAGGACCACAACCAGCCGTGTGCCTACTTGCAAAAGCTTGGAAGGCTGGCTATGGCATCGACGACTTGTCACGCAGGCATGAGGAATTTACTGCAGCTTGCGAAGAAGAAGCATGTCATTGGCATTGAGAATGTCAAATTCCTCAAGGATCACCAAAGCATGTCATGACCACTACTCGTCCATTCATATTGCTTCACATGGACCTCTTTGGTCCTAACCATTACTCTGCGGTCACTAATGATGCATCTCTATATAGCTTTGTTATTGTTGATGATTAATCTCGTTACACATGGGTACACATTGTTGCTTACAAACATGAAGTGCAGGAAGTCTTCAAGCGATTTTCCTCGAGGCTTCAACCAACTTTGGTGTGAAGATCAAGCACATCGAAGTGACAATGGGCCTGAGTTCAAGAATTCGGTCTTGATGACTATCTTGATGAACTTGGTATTACTCATGAGTTATCTGCTCCTATACTCCTCGGCAAAATGGGCGTCATGGGCGCAAAACAGAACTCTTGTTGAGATGGCTGCACTATGCTGATGAATACAAAGCGCCTCGTCGTTTTTGGATTGATGCAATTGATACCGCGTGCCACATCATCAAGAGTATATCTTCACAAATTCTTCAAGAAGACGCCTATGAACTCCTCGACGAAAGAAACCCAATGTGAGTTACTTCAAAGTCTTGATTGCTAAATGTTGGATTAGAGATCCTCATCACAATGCTAAATTTGCAAAGCACATGAAGGTTTATGCTTGGTTACGGAAGGACTCGCACACCTCTGAGTCTTCAACAACGCTCTTCACAAGGTTGTTGGCTGTAGATGTCTGATTCAATGAAACTAATGGCTGCAAAGAGGCACCTACCTTCTGATAGATGAACCAACACGAGGAATCTATCAAGTTCAAAGCGGCCGAGGATGTCATTCCTCTTGAAGAATCTGCTGAAGAATTCATTCCGAGAGCGAAGAGCGTCGGTGATGCACTGAAGATAATCTTTGAAGAAAATGGTCTGAAGAAAATCTGATCAAATTCCTCGGCGACTACCAGCTCATCCTCGCGTTGCAAAAGAAGTGCAAGTTGACAAGATCATCGATGACATTGAAGCACAGGTCCTCTCTGCGCTCAAAAGCTTCACATTTATCTAACTTTTGTGGGCACTATGCTTTTGTCTCTATCACGAGCCCACTAAGGTAGATGAAGCATTTACGGAGACTGAGTGGATTCAGGCCATGCAAGAAGAATTACATCGATTCGAGCTCAACAATGTCAGGACTGTCAAGCGTCAGATCCTGCAAGCATAATATCATTGGCACGAAGTGGATCTACATAACAAGTAAGATGAAAATGGCCTTGTGGTGAGGAATAAGGCCGACTTGTAGCTCAAGGCTACACACGGTTGAAGGAATTGATTTTGATGAAACTTTTGCACTGTTGCTAGACTTGAGGCTATTCTCATATTACTTCTTATGCTAACCATCATGATATCACTTTATATCAAATGGATGTGAAAAGTGCATTCCTCAATGGTAAGCTTGAGGAAGAAGTATATGTTGCTCAACCCCAGTTTTGAAGATCCAAAGAATCCCGACAAAGTCTTGAGACTCAACAAGGCCCTCTATGGCCTCAAGCAGGCCCCTCGGGCATGGTATGATACTTGAAGGAATTCTTCGTGAAGAATGGCTTCACACCGGTTCACTCGACCCTACTCTCTTTACTAAATCTTATGATGGTGAATTGTTTGTGTGCCAAATATCGTTGATGATATTATCTTTGGCTATCTTGACCAACGTTATAGTAATGAATTTGCCTATATGATGAGTGAAGAATATCAAATGTCTATGATGGGAGAGTTGAAATTCTTCTTAGGTCTTCAAATTAGCAACAGCGCAATGGCATATTCATATCTCGGAGAAATACCTCAAATATGTTAGAAATTGGCATGCAAGATTGCAAAGCGTCAAAATTCCTATGCTCACAAATGGCCATCTATGCCTTGATGAAAATGGTATTGACTTGATCACAAGGTATACCGCTCCATGATTGGTTCTTTATTGTACTTATGTGCATCTTGGCGGATATAATGCTTAGTGTTTGCATGTGTGCCCGATTTCAAGCTACAGAAGGAATCACACCATAAGGTTGTGAAGCATATTCTTGATATCTAGATCACACACCAACACTAGGATTATGGTACCCCAAGGGCTCTACTTTTGATCTCATTGGATATTTTGACTCGACTATCTTTGGTGATCGTGTGGACCGCAAGTCAACATCTGGTACTTGTCATTTCCTCGGACGATCTTTGGTGCTTGGTCCTCGAAGAAAGCAGAACTGCGTATCACTTATCTCTGCGGAAGCTGAGTACATTCTGCTGGTTCTTCTTGTGCTCAATTCTGTGGATGAAGTAAACTCTCAAGTACTACGGCATCAAGCGTGAAGAATGTGCCTCTCTCTTGTGACAATGAGAGTGCCATCAAGATTGCTCACAACCCAGTTCAGCACTTTCGAAGACAAAGCACATTCAGATTCGTCATCATTTTCTTCACGATCATGTGTTGAAGGCGACTTCTTTATTGATCATGTGAAGCGAAGAACAACTAGCGATATCTTCACAAAGCCCTTGGATGAGAAGAGATTTAGCAAGTTGCGGTGTGAGCTAAATATCTTAGAATCTTCAAATGTTCTTTATAAGGACACACATCCGACACTTATGCACAATTGATGACTTAGATGTGCAACACATGAAAAAGCGTTTTCTTCAATCAATGAAGAATAACACTCTAAGTGTGAAGAAATTAATGAAGAATTTGATTCTCGAGAACCCTCGACAATTGTATGCGGTGTCTGAAATCATCATTCTTATCTGATGGAGTCACGCCACCACCAAAGTTGAAAATCTTCAATTTGACTTTTCCTCAGTTTGAAATTCTCAGTTTTCAAATTCTTCAACTTTGCAAAATCTTCCTTTGTTTCGTCGTTTTCTTCATTGGCATATATATATATATATATATATATATATATATATATATATATATATATATTGTGTTTATTTTCTCTACATTCACTTATGGCTATTTCTTCAAGTTGCGCTTTACGCTAAGTGAATGTGATGGACCCTTCCCCTCATGCTATACTCAACCCAATCTATTCACAAATTCTTCATATGCGTTCTATTTGAAACTCGTTCAAAATCTTCACTATGTCCTTGCTGAAGAAATTGCGAGCGGAACTTTTAACTTATCTTATCCAAATTTTGGCTTTGCCGCTCAAACCGTTCCGCTTCCCGATAGATTTATCTTTTCACCCATGATCTAACGATCTCCACTTTTCTGATGTGGGTGAAACATGTCAGCGAATGAGAAGAGTCGGAGAGCACGTTAAGTCCTAAATCTTGAGCGAACAGTTTTTTTGGCTATAAATACCCTCTCCCTTCCTCACTTCTTTTACTCGCTCGACCGCTCTCTCTCTTGCTCGAGCTTCTCAAACCCTAAGCCGCTTCTCCATAAATCGCCGGTGAGGAAGAGCTTCTTGCCTCGACCTCGTCGCCGTCGTACTCGTGCCGCAGAAATCTTCACTCCGCCGCCGCCGTAGTTGTCTTCCCCGCCTGAGTTAGGCGTGGAAGATCTGAACGACGAACTTCAAATCTACACTTCTCGGTTAATCGTGTTCTTCACTTGGAGTAATTAAAAGTTACTTTTATTGCTAGCTTTGATTCTCAAACCTTCACGAAAATCTTCAAAGGTGTTTTATTCTTCAAATCCTCACACAAAACACCTCACTAGTCATTTGTTCTTGATTCATTTCTCTAAGCATCATTTTCTTCAAGATTCCTCAATTGTGTGAATCTTGATCTATACAACTCTGGAACCTAAGACAAAGAATGCTTAGTGAAATTCTTCAAAACTCATCTGGTCAAATTCCTCAAACTTGTTCTTTTTGAAAAACCTTACGAGAAGCATATGACCTCTCCAAA
>JAHIAM010020002.1:0-11183 GCA_021605205.1 Aegilops longissima
CTTGGGGGAGAACCCGGATGTGCAATGATATGATAGAGTTGAAGAATGCGAAGGAAGAATCATCGAACTTGAAGGAGAACTGAAGTTTGCGCAAGGACTACATGGGCCGAGATCGTGGCTAGCAAGACACAATAACGATCTTAAGTATGAGATTGAAGAACTCAAGAAGAAATTGGCGCTCAAGAATGAAGACAAATCATCGGCTGCCGAGCAACTACATCATCATCGGCGACACCGATTCGGATCCAAGTGAACCCGACTTTGAAGGCGAACTGGAGCAGACATCATGGAGTCTTCCACGGTTCAAATTAGTAGATGTCCCCACATATTAGTAGTATTACCTCCATGTAAACATTATAGTACACGCACTTTTGCGATAGTTAGATCGTTGTAAGCCCTTTGTTTGAATTGAATGAAGTGATTTTGTGTGCATTTGCTCATGTGCATTTGGGTAGTGTTTTCCCTTAGACCTCACTCTATTCTTAATTTCTCGTCTTTTGTAAACCCATCAGATGCCTCGGGAAGCGACCCGGGTTTGTTTTCCATGAGAGATCACCAGTTGATTCAGCGAGAACACTTTGATCCAAACATTGATCAGAACCAAAGGCAACAACAACAACAACAACCCCCACCACCACTGCGGATCACTTGACTTCGTTTCCTTAGGCTGAACCGCGGTGTATTCTAGTAACACCAGCGATTGTAGCAGATGATTGGCTCACAAGATAGGAAGGAGTTGACCCTGCGGGATGCACGAGATGGAGAAAAGGTGAAGTTTCTGCACACCGGCTTGAAGGACCCTTGTGACATGGTGGGAAAATTTTGACCACTTACCACTAGACAACATCACATGGGATCAGTTTGACAAGCTTTTCGTCTGCCCATGTCTCGGCAGGAGCTATGGCCATGAAAAGCGTGAGTTTGCAACTTCGCCAGGAGGAAGGACTGTTGGCCAATATGTGGATGATTTTAGTAAGTTACGTTATGCCCGGATAGCGTTGCTACGGATGCATCTAAGCGGAGAAGTTTCGGAAGGACTGAATGATGAGTTAAGCATGCGATTGATGGTAGCAAGTTTCAATAATTACGGGAGTTGGTAGACCGTGCCCTCATGATTGAAGGAAAGCGCTGACAAATTGAGAACTAAGAGGAAGTATGGGCGGAAGTATAACTCGGAGCCCAATGAAGCCCGTTATACCCCTAAGCGGGGAGTTGGTTTGACATACCCATGGAGGTAGTTAGCACAACCATAACGGCCACAAGAATGGTAATGGGAATGGAGGAAGCACGGCGAACGGACCACCAACAACCCGACCAAGAAAGACTTGAGCCATGTCACTGTTACAAGTGTTCCAAGAATGGACATTATGCAAATGAATGTCCCGAAGGCCAAGGAGGAAATGGAAGCTCGGAAAAGCCAAACCCTTTCACGGAGGGACGAATTGAACCACATTGATGTGGAGGAGGTTGAAGATCAGCCGATCAGATGTCGGTAAGTTTTGGTTAAGTCATTTACTGCACTTGTTCTTTTGATCTGGGTGCATCGCATTCATACATATCAAGGGATTTGTAGAAAAGTATAGCCTACCTACTCGAATTCTTAAAACCCCTATGCTAGTAAGCTCACCGGGAGGCGGAGTATATGGCCGGAACAAGGATGTTTTCAAGTGCCACTAAGTATAGGAAGGCATGTGTTCCCAGATTTGATCATTTGGAATCCCAAGGATTTGATGTGATTCTAGGTATGGATTGGCTGTCGATGTATCGATTGCGCAAGTAAAACGATTTTGCTCCAACACGGAAGGAATAAGGATTAAGTATGTATCACGGCATGGTAGGGAGAGCTCATGTAAATTGCTATCGAGTTGTGCGGAAGAAGTACCGATGGTAAAGTTACCACGATGTATTTCACGAGAATTGCCGGGGAATGCCACGAGATAGAGACATTGAGTTTACGATTGAGTTGTTGCGAGCAGGCCGATATCTGAAGCGACCATACGAGATGCCCGGTTTGGCGGAAATCAGAAGCAGATTAAGGAGCTATTGGATAAAGGTTTTGATTCTTCACCTTAGGGATCACCGTACTTTTAGTGGAGAAGAGAGGATGTATCGATAAGGATGGTTGTTGACTATCGTGGTTTAAATGAAGTAACAATCAAGAACAAGTACCCACTACCAATGATAAATGATCTGTTTGATCGTTTGCAAGGAGCTAAAGTGTTTTCCAAGATCGATTTGCGATCGAGGTACCATCGATTGAAGATTGAGGAGGACATACCTAAGACAGCATTTTGAGATATGGGTTGTATGAATATCATTATGTCATTTGGATGACTAACGCTGCCTATTTCATGAGCTGTCGGGACCCGATTCCAAGTCACATCGACCTAGTTGGTAACACCTCATATACTTCTGCGGCCTCGCCACGGTATTCCTGGTGTATGCTATGATCTTTTGGCTCCATGTAGATAGTGTGTTAGCATCCACATGACAAAGAACCGGGCCAGGCTGGCTGGTGAACCAAGCGGCACTAACCTATGGGGACAGCATACATGAAACACTTGAGCATGTCGGTCATCAGCGTATGAACTTGGGCTGTAACTTTGGGCTATGAGGACTCCGTTATCCGAACTGTGAGCTAAGAGGACTCAAGTATCACACGTGCATTTCCCGAAGGAACGGACATAGGAGCGAAATGAATCACATGCCGGCCAGTCAAGTGTCAGCGGTAGTCTTTGGGCTAGAGGACGGTGAAACAGGTACATGCGGACTACTATCGCTCGAGAAGCGAGACTACATTTCCCCCATGAGGCTGCCAAGGATAAACAACTAGATTGTGGGATCCCTCATACCAAGCATTTCAATCATTCACACATTATGCCCGATATGAGTAAATACAACAAGGCATCACAACAAAACTCTACAACTCAATACTTTATTTAAAGGCTCAGGAGCCATACATGCTATAGTCATACAGGTGGGGGGTCATGACCCAACACTCAAATCATACAATCATACAAGCACATGCGGCAAAGTAGTCACAGTCTGAGACTCTAGAAAGAAGAAAGCTTGTTGGAGCCTTTCTATCTACATGGCCCTTCACAAGTCTTAGATGCGCCACACAGGCTAGCTTACTAAATCGAAGTCAACATCTACATAGAATCCGTCGGAGGGTAGTATAGTCCTCTGAAAATATTGATTAAGCAAACATGAGTACAAAAGTACTCAGCAAGTCTTACCACGAATCCTATCATACATGCACATTCTCAAGGAAGGAGGTGGGTTAAATCCAAGCCAGCTTTGACTCTTGGCTAAGCTATCTCGTGACACACTTTGTAAAGCATTTTGTGCGTTACAGGTCCACTAATCACCATCACAATACTCCACCGTGGATCCTCTCTCGTCATCAGAAGATATCCACGATACTCCACTTATCTTGGGGCTTTAGTAGTATCCATTTACTTGTCTATGAGGCGTGCCGTGGCGAAGTCCTTCTCCGTGGACACAAAGCTATTCGAATAGATCATATTTAACCCACAGGGTATGCTTCTTCACATGCGCTCTCACCACTTATAAATGCGTTTACCACGACATGTACTCGGCAACCTTGAAGCGGAAGCCCAGCGTGGAGTGTCGGCCCACGACCTACCTAAACACACAAGTCCCTAATGGCCTTATCGCCTATTAGGTTCCATCACTTGAAGTCCATGAGAGTTTCCCCTCTGACCCGACGATATTAAGGTTCGAATACCAAGCAGGCACTAAATTACAGATCCTGAAAGGAAGTGGGTTCCTTCTGTGAAGCCCTACAACAGTTGAATGTTGTCTTAATGCAGTAAAATGAAATGACGAGAACATGGGTTATATCGGAATGATCAATGAATGCTTGCTGATGGAAGCTGGGGTAGAAGCCCCTTGAGATGGGTTATCGAGGTTATCTTGAAGCGAGAACCTATCATGAAAACACACCAAAATAAACATACAACCAATATGCAACAATATGATGCATGCTATGACATGGCAATATGAATGTGTGTTGGCCTAATGCAAGTTGAAGGGGCGAGGATGATCTCATTTGAACCAAAGGTTCAAATGATAGATCATGTGAGTTAGTCCTAATGATGCAAAATCTTAATCTGGTTATTCAGCATAGTTAACTTGTTTTAACATGCATGAAACCTGTACCAATGGATAGAGTGTATTTTTCATAAATTTTCATATATAAATCTTTGCATTTGGGTTATAGAATAAAAGTTATAAGCATTTGAAATTTGAATTATATTCGGAATTTTATTATATAAAATAATTCCAAATTTGAATATCTTGTCGACATGAAATTGACATAGCGTCAAGGTCAGCCAGTGCGTCCGGTCAAAGCTGCCGGTGGGACCCGCATGTCGAGTTATTTTAACTAATTGGTTTAATTAAAACTAATCCTAATTAGATTAGCGAAGAGGTCCACATCATTGACGAGGTCATGAACCTGGTGAGTCAACTCACCGTCTGTAGCAGCCCGAGCCGAGGGGCAATGAACAAGTGCTTTTGCACTTCAAGGCTCAAATGGAGCAGGGCATCTCTGGTAGCTAGAGGTGAGCGCGGTTAGTCAGTGGAGTTAGTTTAGGTCGGGATGGCGGAGTGGGGCGCCCGGCTGACAGTCGAGGCGGCGAGGCTCGACCACCGACGGGTTTGGGTTAGAGGAGCCCGACGGTAGCGAAGTGTGCAGTTGGGCTTCGTGGAGTGTGGTGAGTCGATGGGCATAGTGGAGTGGCCGGTGGCCGGGAGGCTCGTCGGCGAAGTCCAGTGGGTTGAGGCGATCACCAGTGCTTGCTGTGGTGCAAGAAGAAGAGAGGAGAGGATGAGAGGTAGCTGCTAGGCTCACGGTGAACCGGGAAGCCGTCGGGGTGGCGACTGATCGTGGCGTGACGATGGGGATCTCGTGACCTTGGACTCGGTCGAGGTCAGATGAGTAGCCTCGGGGTTTTGGAGCGAGGAGAACTAGTGGCTAGGGGGTATGAGGTCTGGCGGAGCTGCGGACATAACCAGGGAGGTGCGTGGGCGGGGAACCTGGCGCGTCAGTGGTGTCGGCGTGTCAGCGATAGGCGTCGGCGGTCGAAGCGAGAGAAGCGGGGAAGTGGGGTGTCTGGAAGGTCGGGGCAGCCGTGAGGTCGATCAGTAGTGAGGTGAAATGGTGGCGGCCAATGGCCCTGACCTACTTCATTGGCGAGGTGAACTGATCAGTGAAACCAGTGAAGTTCCATTTTTAGTCTTTTTCTATTTACGCAATTCTTTTAGGGTTTTAAAAATACCAAAACCTTTTCAAAAATACCAAAATGCTCCTGGTCACTTGTTGGAATATTCCCAACATGAAACATTTAGTTTAACAATTTTGAACACTTAAAATATTTTCCATAGTTTAAAATGCCCATTTCAAAACTTGTGATTTGAATCTAGAACCCTTAGGTGACCTAGAAAATGTTCCACCTTCTTTGACATGGATCCTAAACCCAAACAAGAGGATGAGCATTTTGAAGGGCATTGATTCATTGAATTAAATTTTAGTAAACCCTAGTTATTTTAAGGGGGTGTTGCAGGGTTTCACTGCCTTCCCATTTCAAATTCAGATGAAATTTAAACATGATGCACACCTAATGCATGGTCTATACGGGATGTGACAACTCCCCCCACTCAAAAATCTCGTCGAGATTTAGAATACATTCGAAAAATTGGGGTACTCAAGTGAGGCGATCCTCCCTTTCCCAAGTTGCTTCTTGCTCGAATGGTTTGACCATTGAACCTTTAGAAACTTGATATTCGGCGTCAATGGTGCTCGGTTTGATCGAGATCTGAATGGGGTACTCTCGATGGGTGAGGTTATCTTGGAGATCAAGCGTTTCGTGGTCCACTCCACGGATAGGATCAGAAACAGCCTTTGAGTTGGGAAGCGTGGAAGACATCATGGACCTTGGAAGATGCGGAGGTAGTTCAAATTGGTGACAACTTCCCTCGTTTGGCAGAATGAAAAGGTCAATGTAGCGAGGCCAACTTGCCTTGATCTGCGAATCGATGGGTTCCCTTCAAAGGAGTAACCGAAGGTAAGCCTTCGCCAATTTCATAAGCCATAGGCTTATGCTTGCGATCATATTGGCTCTTTGTGAGATTGGGCTGTTTTCAATTTCTCACGAACAACGAACCTGTTCCTCGGCTACTGAATCATATCCAAGACCAAAGAGTTGGCGCTCGGTTCGACCCGGTTGAGGCGTTCGACATTTTAGTCCATAAGAACTTCGAAAGGGCTTTTTGACAATAACTATTGTTATAAGCGAACTTCGGCGAATGGAAGGCATTTCTCCCAATTCATGCGAAAGAGATGTGGCTTCGAAGCATATCCTCTAGGATTTGATTGACTCGTTCTACTTGACCACTTGATTGGGGATGGAAGCGGTGCTAAAAGAGGCGAGTTCCCATAGCGTTTTGAAACTTTCCCAAAATCGAAGGTGAAAGACTCCCACAGTCGGAGTTAATCTCGATGGAACACCATGAAGAGACACTATTAAGGAGATGTACAAATCAGCTAGGCGGCTGGCGGTTATACTCTCTGACGAGGTGAAGTGGGCTACTTTGGAAAGGCGATCAGCGACAGAAGATAGCATTATTCCCTCTCTTGGTCACAGGAAACCGGTAATGAAATCCATACGATTTTATCCCATTTCCATTCAGGAATGTCCAAAGGTTGAAGGGTACCGGCAGTTGATGCTCCTTTAACTTCGGCGACAAGCGTCGCGATTAGCAATGTATTGACGATTTCTCTCTTCATCCTAGTCCACCAAAACCTCGGCGTAGATCTTGATACATTTTAGTACTACCGGGATGAATGGTGAGAGGAGAGTCATGAGCTTCCTTAAGGATTAATACGCCTCGGGTTTGCGCTTAGGGACCACTGGCGGTCTCAAAGAATCGACACCTTGTTCATCAATGGAGAAACAATCTGCGACTCCTTTCTTGATGTTTCTCTGATCACGGAAATTCCGGATCTACCTTACGTGCTGATGATCGATCCGTAAGGGTAGGTTTAATACCGGGTGGAGAGGAATCCTCGAGGAACAATGTGAAGATTGAGCTTACGAAATTCCTCGTGGAGGTGGTTGACTTTGTTGTAACATCAAATTGTTACAATAAGATTTGCGACTTAGTCGTCGACCATGACATTAGCCTTGCACAGGGTGTAGGATATTCCTAAGTGAAATCTGTAATCCTTTCGACCCAACGTCTTTACTGAGATTCAAATCCGGTTGGGTGAAGATATATTTCGACTTTGGTGATCGTGTAGATTTATACTTGATTACCCGAGAAGGTAATGTCGCGGAGTTTTGAGTGCATGAACCCACTCTGCAAGCTCTAGATGCGTGTGTGGGGTAGTTGTCCTCATGTGGGCATGGCTAGCCGAGAGCGTGGCAATCATAGCGATCTTGCATGAGTATACAACCTAGTCCTTGTCGGCGGCGTAATGAATAATAAAGTCCTTAGAAATCTGGTGGAGCAATGCGGGAGTAGATGTCGGGCGTCTTTTAGGTTCTGAGCTGATCTCGCCTTTGTGGCGTCCATTGAACTTCTTATCTTTCTTGAGGAGTTGGTTAGAGGTTTAACAACCTTAGAAATTCTAAATGACGGCGGCAATAGCTTCGCTAAGCAGAAACTCCGAACACTGACCGATTGGTGGAGTCGATCAAGGGCGACGAACTCGCTCGGGATTGACACAATACCCTTACGATTACATGTCCTAGATAGGTCATACGGTAACGAATTCACATTTAGAGAATTTGGCATAAAGGCGGTGCTCTCAGTTTCATCAATACTAGCCTTAGATGTTCGGCATGTTCTTTCTCATTCTTGGAGTAGATGAGTATATCATCGAGGTATACCTGACGAATTTATCCAAATACTCCATGAAGATTGAGTTCATTAACGAGAGAAGGTGGTGGAGCATTGGTTAACCGAAGGACATGGTGATTGTACTCGTATTGGCCATAACGGTGACAAAGGCCGTTTTGGTGTCCCGTTCTTGATTTTGATTTGATGGTAGCCCAACCTCAAATCCATCTTGGAAAAGGCGAGGATCCGGCGAGCTGATCATACTGGTCGTTGATCTGAGGCGGATACTTGTTCTTGATAGTGACCAAATTGAGGTCGGTAATCTACAACCATCCGTCATTACCATCCTTCTTCTTGTGAAGAGGGCGGGGCAAGCCCATGGAGATGAACTAGGACGGATGAAACCCTTTTGCAAGGACTCATCGAGTTGTTTCTTAAGTTCAGCTAGTTCTGGGGTGCCATCTTATAAGGTCTCCTAGAGATTGGGGCGGTTAGGGAACAAGATCTATCACGAACTTCGACATCACATCGGGTGGAACACTGGCAGTTCTTCGGAAAGACATCAGGAAATCACGGACTAGGAATATCTTGAGATACGGAAGAGGTTGGCATTTAAGGAGTAAAGGCGGCGCAGACACTCGGGTTAAAACATCCTTTGTTTTACGGATGAAATAAGTTGAGCGGTTCTAGTCGAGCAATCAATCTTGGCATAATGGTGACATCGGTCCATACCCAAGATGATGTTTATGTCAGGACTTAGAGCTATTAGAGGCGAGAAGACTAATCAATAACAAGAATTTCATTCCATGACTTATTCTAGAGGTTTGCCATGAGATCCGAGGTTTGAATTTCCATGGAGGTAGGCATGTCATGAGAATGTGGTGTTGTGCAAGCGAGCATAGCTCTCGAAATAAATGAATGAGATGCTCGATTATCAAAAAAGAGCAGTTCTTGGGATGGCAATTAACAAGAATCTGGGGCGGCGTTGGGATCCTCATAGGTTTCTTGACGAGACATAGTTGACATGGCCACGGCGGTGGCAAGCTGACAGCATGGGAACCTTTCTGTTGGCTTCGCGACCAGCAGACTTTCGGCTTGATTGGGGTTGTTGCAGGACACTCTCGAATATAGTGGCCCGTCTCTCCACATTTAAACAAGTGATCACATTTGGCGTGGGGCCACATTAGCGTTGGACCTCCATATGTCTTGGGTGGAAAATCTGGCTGATTGGCGGCGCGCCTCGAAGGATGGCCTCGGGGTGTACACAGGTGGTAGGCCGTGTTGGGACCCAAACCCGTACAGGGGCCGAGGCGGATGGCGATGATCGAATCACGGATGTGCTGCGTGAAGCCTCGAAGTCGATGCCTTGATCTCGGCTGTTGATAGCCTTATTGACTAACCGAGAAGAGGTGCATTCATGCGAGCGGATCTCGGCGTAGCTGGGGCTAAGTCCCTTCGGAACCTCGCTGCTTCTTAGCATCGGTAGAAACTTCTTGGGGCATGCTAACCTCCCAAATTCACGGTTGTAGGCATCCGTTCGCGGCCTTGGGTGGCTGCAAATTCCTCACGTTTGCGGTCCATAAGTCATACGGAATATGGTGCTTTCGCGGAAGGCGACGAATTCATCCCAAGTGGTAACTTGTCGGTAGGACGCATAGCCTCATAGTTTTCCCACGGAGCTGGCGGGGCCTTCGGATGATAAGCGGCAAGGTAACTTTGTCGACCTCGACACGATGGCGGAGCGCGGCTTGTGATGAATCTTTGCGGAGCCAATCATCGGCGTCGAGTGGCTCGGCGAGACATTTGAACTTTGGAGGATAAAGCAGCGAAGTCATTGGTGAAACCGCCGTTTCTTGGCTGGCGTGCTGTGTTTTGTTCAATCCGCTCCAATAAGCGGTTGGTTTAGCGCAATGCGTTACGCTTCATCACCTCGGCCAAAGATGGCGGTTGCGGCGATTCACATTTACGGCTGCGGCCTCTCCCTGCTGCAGGACAGCGGGAGAATTCAGTGTTGACCATCACGGGAGACAAAACAAAGGTTTAAACCAGGATGGCAGAATTAATAAGGAAGTGCGGAAGGTAAGGGCGGTATGGAATGCAAGGATGTTCATCCGTATGACATGGTAATATAAACGCCATATATATATATACCATCGGTCATACACACCATTCATAGTTTAGTACAAGCTGACGAGTACAACTATAAGGAAAGGCGTTACATCTCATCGGGCATTCCAACTCCTATACATTATTTTCTACACTTAGGAGCGATACACACTAAGTTGTATTCCACGGGTCACGGGGCGGTGGAAACACAACCATTACCATACTAGAAATACTACTACTATCTCGGGCAGCTCCATAGTAGTTCTCGTAGAAGTCACCACCCAGACACGGAAGTGGAATATGATCGTCGGAAGCAGACAATCTGTGGGGCACATGGACCATAAGGACTCGGATGTGGCCGTGGACCAATAAGCAGTGGCGAAGAGGCCCACGAGGTGGAGTGATGCCTCCAACCTCCGCCACTCCATGAAGTCCAAGCAAACTTCGCCCCCAGTACAAGTCTCTCATGTCCATACATCCGGCCGGCAGGTGCAAACCTAGTCGAGTGGCCGTGGTGAGGCGGGCATTAAGCATTCCATCGAAGGCCGGTTCTCACGGTCCTTGTCCTCCAACAACTTCGTGAGTAGTGCGGAGGTGAGTCCTCATGGGTTGCATCACTGTACAAACCACGAGGTAGCCATCGCCCGGAAGAGATCTTTGGCATATAGCGGAAGTCGGTGTTGCTTGATAAAGCAGTCTGGCTCGAATAATAGTCATCATGGAATAGGCTGCATCTTATGCAGACATTCCGATAGTGATTCGAGCCCATAGGAGCGATGAAGTGGCTCGGTAGCTCGGGATAGGATGGATAAATCCGGACCGTGCATAGGTATTGGCTTTGATTGAAATCCTGAACTGCTCCTCGGCGGTATATTCGAGGATACCATCGATAACCAGCCTCAATCATCACCCTAACCAACATGGCGTGTGACCGCACACATCGATCGTGGTCGAGGCGAACCACTTGTTACGGAGCGGGTGGCCATCTGAAAGCACACCATAATGCAAAGGCATTAGAATTCCTAGGCAAATTGGGCAGCATAACATCATAAATGCTCAAATCAAATTTGAGACATTCAAAATCAGATTTGCAAAACCACTCAACAACATCATATCAAGGTTACGGTTCGAGTAATAGCATACTAAAATTTAGTAACCTGGCGAGGATGTAACCACAATCCTACAAATACTACGGATAGTAACCGGCC
>JAHIAM010020003.1:0-10293 GCA_021605205.1 Aegilops longissima
TGCGGACACCTTCTCGGGATTAGCGATATATGCGAAGATGATATGACCAAGATAAAGCACTTCATCAAGCCAAAATTCACATTTGGAGAACTTAGCATAGAATTGATACTCTACGAGCTTGTCTAGCACCAATCGCAAATGTTTGGCATATCCTTCTTATTCTTGGAAGACCAAAATATCATCAAGATAGACCAAGGTGAATTCATTGGTGTAGGGATTGAAGATGAAATTCATCATCGAGAGAATGTTGGAGGAGCATTGAGAGGCGAACATGTGATATATTCATAAGAACCAAAGCTTTACGAATCTTTGTCTTGGGAATATCTTGTTCACGAATGCGAATCATGATACCTCCAAGGTCAAGCTTGGAGAACACTTGTAGCACCTTTGAGTTGCTCGAAAAGCTCATTGATGTTGGGAAGTGGATACTTGTTCTTGATTGTCTTCTTATTCAATGGACGGTAATGTGCAAAAGTCGGTCCGTGCCATCCTTCTTACGACAAAAGAACACCACAACCCCAAGGAGATGAACTCGTTCAAACCAGACGCTCTTGTTCATCGAGCTGCTTCTTCAATTCCTTCAGCTCTTGAGTCCAAGCTTGTATGGGCGCTTGCAAGCGGGTTCGATGCAGGCTCAAGATCGATACGAACTCAAGCGGCGATGAGGAGGCATACCCGAGCTCTTACGGAAAGACATCTTGGTACTCACAAGCAATGGAATCGAGAGAGATAGCATTCAGTTCGCCCTTCTCATTGAGAGAAAACAACGAATGGTTTCATCACGAGCGGCATAGATCACATCATTAGAAGAGTGAGTCAATTGAATTTCCAGCAGCACAATCAAGCTGAGCTTTGTCTTGATAGCCATCCATTCGAGAATAAGATCAATATCCAAGTCACCAAGGACAATTGGTTTAGGCAATCTATAATCGCCCATCTTGATAGAAACATCGAGACATAATTATTAGCGTCATCCCTTGCCGGGACACAATCTTCACGGAATAGGAATCTTTCCGTCACAAACTCATGCTTGGCAACAAAGGTCTCTGAAATGAAAGAAAGCGATGCACGGTATCAAATAAGACTTTTGAGGAATTTCATTAGCGAGAGATTACCCATTATCACATCGGAAGATTCCTTGAGCTGCATTCATCATATTGACCTTGGCATACTTTGGATTATGCTTGACCACTGCATTCTGGAAGATTTCACGGGAGGAGGCGGAAGGCGCCTGGTTGGCACTTGTTACATAGTGACCTTCTGGCGACACTTGTTGCAAGTCACTTGAGACGGTGAGACGGTGGTAAGGAGCACTTGACCTTGGAGCTTGAGAATTAGACTTGTTACGATAGCTTGGGTTGGGTGGGTGGGAAGATCCCGACTGAGTTCTTCTTGATAAGGTGACGGAGCGGAGGAGGAGGAAGGTAAAACCGCTGCTGCTGCCACTTGAGAGGAAGAAGAGGACTGAACGCATCCTGATTCTCTTCTTAGAAGCCTCACATTTGAGCTGGGCAGCTTCTTGCTTGAGCCATGTTGTAGAAATCATCATACTTATCTGGCTCAAAAGCACAAGAGCTAATTGCAGATCCTCTCTCGACCACCTCTGAATTGATAGATCATACTCTTTCATCAGTGCGTCTTGCTTAGCAAAGCAAGCGAGCTTCAGGCTGGATATTGTATTGATAGACAGACATGATGCCTTGCTTGAGATTCGGAACTCCTCACGCTTGCTCTCAACAACACTTTTGAATGTGATGAGCTCTGAAATCCGCGGAACTCATCGGTGTGACCACGACCTCCTGGAATCTTTGTATTGCTGGTACCACTCGGCGACTTGATCCTTGAGTTGAAGCGATGCAAACTTGACAAAGTCCTCGGGTCGACATTGGTACAATCAAAATGCTTGCAGATGTCCACTAACCAATCGTCGTGTCTGTGGCCTCAACACGAAACTGAAAGACTTGGCTGATTAGCGAGGAACGGCCGAGAGTAGCAAAATCTGGCTGATTGTTGCCTTGACCTTGATTTCCTTGATTGCCCCTTGCGAGTCTTGCAAAGGCTGCAAAATCATCGAGCATTGGCATTGGTGGCTGCCATGATAGCTTGCGAGCCTCACGGGCGGAGGTGGAGGTGGAGGTGGAGGTTCGATGATCCCCATCATTGCGATCCGGATTGAGAGCGTTGGCGGAGCCATCTGAAGGGTGACATCCGTTAGTCCTTTGATAGACAAATAGATAAGTAGAATCACGGATAGAAATTGCAACATATAGTCTTCACAATAAACATTGAACAAGAATGAGCGAATGAATTCCAAAGTTAATCATCACACGTCCATTAAGGTGAGAAGCCACTTAGATAAAGATATGGAAACAACATCATCTGAAACAAATCGAATATCACAACTGAAAACAAAAGATTGGCTTCTAGAATGAGCGGAACAAACACATGATAGAGATTTACGCCCAAAGTGTTAATGGTGGGGCCCTACGGACACGACGTATAGTAGACGTCACGAATGACAAACAAGGCGTCCCGAATCAGCATAGCCAAGGATTCTTTAAGGCGTCGCGACCACGTAAATCGACCATGAATGGGCGGACCACTAGACGTTGAACCCCAATCTCAAATCATACATCAGCCGGAAAGAATATCACGTAAGCTACTAGAATTCCCACCTATAAACTCCGAAACTTTACGGTTATGCAATCGGTGTTGGGGATCTGAGGACAACAAAATATATCACCCAAACTAACAATACCTAGATCAGTTTATCCATCCGTCAACATAACCAAGAAATCCTCGAAATCGTTACGACCTTGAAAAACATCCGTTATACAAGTCATGGCAATACTCCCTTTTCGCCTCGATCTTGGGCTATCGAGGTTATCTCACCAACAAGCGCACAAAGAGATTTCGATGTCGGCAAAACTCGGTATTCGAGGCGCAGCGATAAAATTGTGGCGACAACACCTCGGCTCAACTCCGGGACACGCCACAACCCTAAATGTCAAGGAGGCACCAAGAACAATCTTCTAAATCCTGGTCTCGGGCGATTCCAAAGATACCCGTGATCCTAAGAATTTTTAGTCAAAAATTGAGAGAGGAAGTCAAAACTCTCATTGAGAGACCTCACCCGAGGTAGCCGAAGGAATTTGGGAGTAAAAATCTCTCTCCGATATGTAATCTAAGACTCAAACATTTTCCATTCTAGACTAACAAGTGACCAAACAATCAGTATGGCTCCCTAAGTCGAAGGCTACGATACCAACATAGCATCCCCGGTCAGCTATATCTCCCATGTGAGAGCACGACTTAGAAACATAACACGCATTGAAAGCAATGTCATAAAGTGAGGTAATCTTCACACACCCCATGTAATAAATAGGGAAAGAGATACATAGTTGGCTACAGTCGCCACTTCACACGATTACATAAATAAACATCCATCATTGAAATTACTCAAGGTCGAAACTACAGACCAAAATAAAAGAAAGATACCCCAAATGCTTACCACGGATCCCGAGTCGTCCCAGCTGCGGCAGCCACTCTGATCATCAGGAAAAGATACATAAATAACGACCGTTCTCGTCGAACTCCCACTTGAGCTCGATTTGTGTCACCTGCTTTGGCATAAATCCAGACACCCAAGCTGTTTGGGAAGTATCGTGTGTCACTGAGGACTCAACAATCTCACACCGAAGATCAAGACTATTTAAGCTTATAGGAAGAGACAGGGTTGTAGAAGTGGAGCTGCTGACAGCGACTTAGCATATATGGTGGCTACATACATAAGAAAGGCGAGAAGAGGAGCAAAAAGCACGGTCGTGAAGCTAATAGCGATCGAAGTGATCCTGGAACTACTTCGTGGAGACATAACTCAACACCGTGTTCACTTCCGGACTCAGCCGAGAAGAGACCATCCGGTTACACCTTGATTGATGTGTATTTTAAAAGAAGTCAACAGGGTTTTCTGGCAACGGACATTAACAATTATCTACCTCGCCTCATAACAGCGGACACGGCTTTGAAAGATATTACCTGCGGGGTGTCCCAACAACCCATAATAAGCTCTCACGGTCGCGAGGATGTTCCTTACCGGGAAGACCCGATCAATCTCGGAATCCGGGACTACAAGACATTTCGACAGATAAAACAAGACCAGCAAACCGCCCGATTGTGACACAAATCCCGATAGGAGCTGCACATATATGGTTCTCGAGGGCATGTCCGGATGAAGACAGTACATACAACAGGCAGAAGATGCCTCAAGTTGCCTTGAGTGGCACCGCAGGAGGCTCTAGTTTGGACCAACACTTCGAGGAGGAGCACTGGTCAGAGGGTTAAATAAAGATGACCCTCGGACTCGCGAAACCGGGGGAAAAGGCTTAGGTGGCAAATGGTAAAACCAAAGTTGGGCCTTATTTGGACGAGTCTTATTCAAAACAAGCTGTCAAGGGGGTCCCATAAATCACTTAACCAGGTAAAGGCAGCAGAAATCAAGGAACATAACACGGTATGGCGGAAACTAGGGTGGCAAGAGTGAGACAAAACACCGGGCATAAGGCAGAGCCTTCCACCTTTACTAAATATAGATATATAATAATTATGGCATGAATATATATATTGTGATATCCCCAACAAATAAACATGTTACCAAAGGAACAACATCTCCATGTTCAACAAGGAACAAACTTCAACTTACTGCAACTAAGCGCTATAAGAGAATTGAGCAAAGCGGTAACATAGCCATCAAGGTTTGCTAGGGAAAAAGATGGTTGAGGATGACATGGCAATATGGGTGGCATGATATAGCAAGTGGTAGGCAGCCGCAGCATAGGCATAGCAAAGGCGAGCAACTAACGCATTAGCAAGATAGAAGTGATTTCGGTATGGTCATCTTACGCAAGTATTCTCAGAGTTGTCGAAAGCTTGATCCTCGTAAGCGTTCTCAACAGGTTCACGTTCACGTGCTAGTCTCCCGAGCTCTACCCAAAGCAACAACACAAACAAAGGAACCACAATAAATCACGGTGCAATGCACAAAGCAACATGATCTGAAACATGACATGATATGCGAGAATCGATATGCAATGCGTGTCTAAGCTCCGGAAGGAAAATGATAGACAGAGGCATCAACTGGAAAACCAAGTATGCCACTGGAAAGATGAGATGATTTGGTTGAAATCGATATAAAGATCACGGAATCGGATGCGCGGTTTGGAAATGACAAAGCAAAACAAGAATGGCACAAATCTGCCATTAACAGCATGATGCCACTTAGTACGCAACAAGAAATTAAGCTACTGCACCAAAGCGATACCAACAAAGCACATGGCAGTGATCTACACAAGATGCTTGACAAAATATGAGCACTGAGCTACATTTGGTTCACATCATAACAAGTTCAAACAAGCATGGCAAAGGTACACAAAATATCGGGCTGGACATGACAAAAAACAACATCAATTTGCAATGTTCAGAGCAACAAAACTACATGCTACAGGAAATTATAATAGCAAAACAAGGCATGGCATGAATCTACTCAAAGCATAGAACAAAGTCCCTTACTGACCATAAGCCAAAAAGGATCGGAAAATATAAGTAACACCCATGTCAATGTCGAAGTTTCGTTAACAGATTCAACAACATGGCATGTCCAAAAAATGATAACAAAGGCATGTTTACAAGCTCAATGCACTCACTACTGAGGCCTTATATGATAAACTAAGCATACACACATCAAGAAGACATGGCATAGAAGACATACATGGCAAGAACAATAACCATAGCATACATGGATCAACCACAACAATCATGGCAAAATTGAATAACCTGTAAACAATCTGCGGGAAACATTTGATAGCAAAAAGTAGAGCTCGATTGACAAAAGCTATGGCACTCCATAATTGCAAACAAAGGCATGGATGGATAGAGCAGACATGCTTTACAAAACATCCTTACTGAAGTATCTCAAAATGCATAGATCTCTCGGTAGCATCAAAGTTAACATGGCATCAAAATCAGCTAAAACAGGGCTGAAATCAGCAACATCAGGACACCTACTTTGCATGCTTGTGCTGATCACCATAGATCACAAAATACATGGCATACACCCTGGAAAGATGGCATGGCATATTTCAAAACACATGTAGGACTCAACTTCATAGGGTGCACACAATCATGGCAAAAATAACAAAAGTGCAAGTTCTGATAAAATCAGAAACTAACATCACATAGCACTCTTCAACAGCATTTCGGGCATCAAGATGAGCTCAAATGAAAATGATTCAATGAGAATAAATGATCTACTCTTGAGACGAACACTTTGACATATTATCTGCATAAAATGGATCTCAGATGCAAAGATATACCACTTTGAAAATGGAACAAAATAATACTAGATGCAAAATGACTTGGGGAAAAAAAAGGAGGGAGGAGGAGTCAGCAGTGTGCGAGATCAGGCGGATCGGACTCGGCCCGGTCGGGACCTGGCAGCAGCGGAGAGGCTACTTGAGGAGGCCGGCCAGGCGGCCGGGAGGCGAGCGCCCGGAGGCAGCAGCGGCAGCCCGGGGCCTTGAGGCAGGATCCATGAGGACAGCGATCTGGACAACCTGGCCCGCTGTGGTGGGCAACCAGGTGAGGAGCTCGGGAAGCGTCGGTGGGCCAGTGGCGGCATGGACAGTGTGAAGAGCCTGCTGCTTAGGCTATGGTAATGCATGATATGTCCGACGCGGCGGACACGTCCGTGTGTGAAGATTTTGGGTGGGAGGAAGGGCGGATTGGAGGGGTTTGCTAAATAGGCATAGAGGAGCTAGGAGAGTCCAAATGAGGTGTAGTTTTCGCCCACGATCGTGATCGAGCGACGGAGAGCATGGAAGTGACTTAGATGGGTTATTGGGCTGTTTTGAAGGGGTGTTGGGCTGCAACAAAAGGCCTTTGCGAAGTCGGTTAACGTTGGAGTACCAACGAGCTCAAATGACCGAAACTTGACCGGTGGTCTGGTTTGGTATACCAAGGCCACTAGACAAACCTCGGTCCATTGAGAAGGTTTAATACCGCTCGGAAAAATGTAAAAGGGACGGGAGATAAGTCGGGATTGCAAAGCGGACAAGGGAAAAATGCCGGAATCATGAGGCGAACACGTATCAAATCGATGCACATGATGACATAATATAAAATGCATGACAGGACAAAATGCAAAAAGAAAACCCAACCACGGAGGAATATCATATATCAATGCGAAAATGGCAAGAGTTGGAGTTACAAATATGGAAAGTTACTTGGGGTGTTACAACACTCCACCACTACAAGAGGATCTCGTCCGAGATCTAGGCTGAAAAACTCCGGATACTCGAGCGGAGGTGATCCTCGCGCTCCGGGTAGCTTCTCGGTGGAATGGTGTGACCACTTCACTTTAGAATTTGATTGACTTGTTGCGAGTCTTGCCTTCGGTTTCTTCAAGAATAACAGCAGGTGCTCATGATAAGAGATCTTCTTGAAGGTCAATCTCTTGAAGTTGATAGTGCGTTCAGGGTCTTGAAGCACTTGCAGGCTGTGACCGTGAAACACATTGCCGTTTGCAAAGTTGGATGGAAGCTCAAGTTGATAGGCGAGATCGCCTCTTTTCCCAATGATCTTGAAAGGACCCACGTATCTAGGGAAGCTTCCCTTTGATACCGGAGCGTGCCTTTCATTGGAGGCCGGGTAGACATGGTCTCCGATTTCAAAACCACATCCGGTGCTTATCATCATAATAGCTCTTAGCGATTGGCTTTGAATTCTCACGAATGACTTGGCACATTTCTTACTACGTGATCAAGTCATTGCCAAGAAGATAAGCGTTCACTGTCTCGGACCAATTGAGAGGTCGGCACTTTCGCCATAGAAATTTGAATGGGGCCTTGCCGAACTAACTGGAAGCTGTTGTTGTCGAGAACTTCGGCATATGGAAGACAATCTTCCCACTTCATACCGAAAGAAATGACACAAGCCACGAGCATATCTTCAAGTTTGATTTACTCGCTCAACTTGGCCACTTGTTTGAGGATGGAAGCTGTCTTAACGAATGTTGGTGCCCATGGACTTCGAAAAGAATCCCGAACTTGGAGGTAAAGATCTTGCAGTGCGAAGAAATCACTTGTGGAATGCCGTGCAAGGAGACAATCAGGTGTATAGCTCCCCGAGCTGCTGTGATGGATTCTTTGATAGGAAGAAAATGAGCCACTTTAGTAAGCTTGTCAATGACAACAAAGATAGCATCATTTCACGCTTGGACTTTGGAAAACCATCCAGAAGTCCATTTCAATATGATCAAACTTCCATTCGGGAATAGCAAGAGGTTGAAGGAGAAGCTGGTCTTTGGTGTTACCTTTCACTCTTCGCAGACATCACACTCATTCACGAATTGAGCAATTTCTCGCTTCATTCGAGTCCACCAATATATTTGCTTGAGGTCATGGTACATCTTCGTTACTTCGGGATGAATGGATAGAAGCGAATTGTGAGCCTCGTTCATAATGACTTTTCTCAGATCACCCTTAGGAACCACAATCCGGTCCTCGAAGAAAAAGTATCTTTGTCATCAGCGTGGAAGCACTTGTACTTGGAAATGCCCTTGTCGATACCACGTTTCACCTTTTCACCATGGTATCCAGGTTGAGCCTCCGAATCTGATCTTCCAAAGTAGGAGAGACTATGAGGTTGGCAAAAGCCTTGAGGAACAACTTGAAGATTCAGCTGGAAAGCTTCCAGAGATCTCTCTGAAAGGGCTTGAGGATTAGGCTATTGCGATAGCTTTCTGCTCAAGCATCTGCAATGACATTGGCTTTGCCGGGTATATTCAATACTTGGGTTGTACTCTTGAATCATTTGACCCATGAGTCCACTGAGGTTGAGGTTTGGCTGAGTGAAAATGTACTTGAGACTCTTGTGATCGGTGAAAATGTCCACTTTCCTTCCCAACAAGAGATGTCTCCACGTTATCAATGCATGGACAATGCCGCCAACTCAAGATCGTGAGTGGGGTAGTTCTTCTCGTTGAGGCTTCATGGCGAAGGTATAAGCCCAACTCTCTTCTCTTGCATTAACACAGCCGAGACCTTGAAGAAGCATCACGAAAAACTTCAAATGGCTTGGATTCATCGGGAGGAGTCAAGGCAGGGAGCTGGGAGTTTCTCTTTGAGGGTATTGAAACAACGTCACCTCGGGGAGGACATACTTCACATGCTTGGAGAAGGTTGGAAAGAGGCTTTGCAATCTTGGAGAAGTTCTCAAGAATCTTGACAATAGCTTGCAAGACCAGAAAACTGCGGCTGCTTGACATTACGAGGAGGTTCCCAATTCACAATTGCGGACACCTTCTGGGATTCTGGATACCCTTGGCGAAGATGATATGACCAAGATAAAGCACTTCATCAAGCCAAAATTCACATTTGGAGAACTTAGCATAAATTGATACTCTCGAGCTTGTCTAGCACCAATCGCAAATGTTTGGCATGATCCTTCTTATTCTTGGAAAGACCAAAATATCATCAAGATAGACCAAGGCAATTCATTGGTGTAGGGATTGAAGATGAAATTCATCATCCAGAGAATGTTGGAGGAGCATTGGCGAGGCGAAAGACATGAGTATATTCATAAGAACCAAAGCATTACGAATCTTTCTTGGGAATATCTTGTTCACGAATCGAATCGATGATACCCCATCTGAAGGTCAAGCTTGGAGAACCTTAGCACCTTTGAGTTGCTCGAAAAGCTCATTGATGTTGGGAAGTGGATACTTGTTCTTGATTGTCTTCTTATTCAATGGGCTGATGTCGGCGCAAAGTCGGTCCGTGCCATCCTTCTTCGGACAAAAGAACACCACAACCCCAAGGAGATGAACTTCGTGCGATCAAACCCAGGCGCTATTGTTCATCGAGCTGCTTCTTCAATTCCTTGCTCTTGGGTCCAAGCTTATGGGCGCTTGCAAGCGGGTTGATGCCGGGCTCAAGATCGATATGAACTCAAGGCGATGAGGAGGCATCCGGAAGCTCTTACGGAAAGACATCTTGGTACTCACAAGCAGTTGGAATCGGAGATAGCATTCAGTTCGCCCTTCTCATTGAGAAAACAACGAATGGTTTCATCACGGCGGCATAAATGATCACATCATTAGAAGAGTGAGTCAATTGAATTTCCACGCAGCACAATCAAGCTGAGCTTTGTCTTTGCGATCCATTCGAGAATAAGATCAATATCCGAGTCACCAAGGACAATTGGTTTAGGAAATCTATAATGCCCATCTTGATAGAA
>JAHIAM010020005.1:0-13077 GCA_021605205.1 Aegilops longissima
AAAAGAAGAAAAGGAAACAGAAACAACTAAGTCTTCACGCTCCATAGTCTTCGCGATGTCTTCTCTTGTCATAGTCTTCAATGTGAATATCCTCACATACCACCAATGTCTTCAATGTCTTCATACATTTTTAGGGGTCATCTCCGGTGAGTAAACCGAATCAATGAGTGAAAGTGCTAGTTATCGACTAGAGGGGGTGAATAGGTGATTTTTAGGAAAGTCTTCAAAACACGGATGTTTGAAGACAAACAATAGAAATGACCTAATAGATATCGCGGAAGATAAACTACAACAAGCAAACCATAGTCTAGTATGCTATAGCATGAAAGTACAAGACTAATAGCAGCTTGGTAGTAGGATCGAGGATGGAAGATAGTATGAAGTCAAACAACGATAGTAGTCAAGCAATGAAGTCAAGCAGATAAGACATATAAGCAATGACTTCACGAAGACAAACTCGAGGTAAAGGAGGAAGGATAGAACCGGTCCTTGTTGAAGACCGAGTTTGTTGGACCCAGTTCGGTTGTTGTGACAAGCTGTACATCTGATTAGGAGGCTGAGATTCAACTTCGAAGACAGCGTCTTCACCTTATTCCCCTTGAGCTAAGGACACAGTCCTCGCCAATCCTCTGGTAAGTCTTCAAGGTAGACTTCGAACCTTCCTGACTCGTTCACGGCAATCCCACAATGACTCTTGGATGCTCGAGCAGCGCCTTCTAACCATTTGGAGGATTCCACGAGTCCTCAAGTGTAATAAGTCTTGGTCACCTGAGACGAGAAAGACTTGATGATGCCTAACACACTTTGGCTCTGGGTGTTTGGGCTTTGTCCTCAAAGATTTCTCTCTCTCAAAGGCTTGAGGTGGGTTGCTCTCAAGCGACAAAAGCCGTGCACTAACTCTGAGCAGCCACCAATTTATGGTGTGAGGGTGGGCTATTTATAGCCACTAGGCAACCCGACTGTTATGTCGAAATGACCACAGGTCACTAAAGGCGACCGTGTTCCAGCGGTCAGATTTCAAACACACGAGCAACTTTACTTGGGCTACAAGCAAAGGCTGACTCATCCGACTCTGGATAAGTTTTGCTTTCATTGTCTTGCTGAAGACATAGGATTTAGGTTGAGCATCACTTGATCATTCTAACTATGATCACTTGGACCCCCGTAGCAGTATGGTGGTTCCTATGACTCAACAAAGAAGAAAGAAACAACGAAACAACACGGTCTTAGTGCTCCATAGTCTTCACTCAATGTCTTCTCATGTCATAGTCTTCAAATGTGAATATCTTCACATACCACCATTGTCGTCAATGTCTTCATACATTTTAGGGTCATCTCGGTAGGTAAACCCGAATCAATGAGGGACACTACTGCGTTATCTGCAATTCTCACAAGCGCATTAGTCCCTCAACCACATTTGTCGTCAATACTCCAAAACCAACTAGGGTGGCATTAGATGCACTTACAATCTCCCCTTTTGGTGATTGATGACAAACTAGTTGAGATTTTCAACAGGGATAAAATATGTGAAATTGTAAAGGATGAGGAATTGTCTTCATAAGTGGCAAAAGGCTCCCCCGAAGATGTGCATATAAGTAGTTTGCTTTTGGAATGCAAATGCACATGGCAGGTTGTACTTGTGGAGATCCTCTTCAACTTATGAAGATAATTCATCATGCATGAAATGATATAGCTAAGATAATGACATGCATAATGAAAAATGGACGTTTGCAGAATGATCTAAGTGCGGAAGTTATCATCGCACATGCGGAATTTATCATCGCACTAGAGTAAAGCAAATAAGTAGCAGACGACCATCGAGTTTAAGTGTTACAACTCAAAGAACCAAATGTATCAAAAGCGAGAGTTGTAAACACTAGGCAAATTATAGTGCAACCGCCCTATATGAACCGCTTGAAGACTATCAAACTCATATGCTTCTCCCCTTTTGTCGATGGGACCAAAAGGTTTGAAGACATAGAGCATCAACTCATCCTCTTGAATAGATGATGCAGCGGGGTTATCGTTGTTGGTTGGCGGTCGAGCGAGCTTAGCGATGTTGATTCGTCTGGAAGTAGGAAGCGGTGAAGTAGCATCGTCTTCATCATTGATCACTCTGGCATTGGCGTTGCGGACAAGAATAGTCGAGTCTTCAAGTGATGGAGTTAAATCGTGGGACTGCATTCCGTGGAGGTGGAGTCAAACTTAGGCGTTCGATGAAGCCATCGTCTTGAAGATCTGCTTGACCGGCAGGATCAAACTCTTCCATGATGGCAGACGAGGTCGTGAGTGACAAAAGCATTCTTGGTGGCAAGGTTGCGAATCGATTGATGTCCACCAGAGGCTTTGCATTTGTCTGCAGGCCGGGAGTGATGCTTATCTTGTTTTGATGCAGCCACGACAAAGTTCTCGATCATTGAGGACTCGAGGCGCTTAGTGGCCTTTGGCCAATGTGCTCTCGTGGCTTCGATCCGCTGCGATGAAGCGGCGTGTGTTCCCAGCCGAGGGATGAGCCACGAGATACTGCTGGCGCCTTCCATGGGTTGAGAGAAGCTATGGTTATCGCATTACGAAGACTTAGTGGTGTTTTGGCGGGCTCGGGGTATATGGCTAGCGGACATATCAACCTCTGGTAGAAAGATCGGATGATTGCGGCGGAGGGTTGATAGTTGATAGCGAGTGCATCTTGATGATCGCATGACCCATGGAGCATAGAACTTGGACAACAGTCAAATCGAAGGACCAATTGTCGGATGAAGAATTCTTGCGTGTTGAAGCGATGCCATTGAGGATGTAGAAGACCAATGTCTTCATTGCTCCTTCAAGCTTTGCGGACGATGAATGCCCTTTGATAGGCCATAGAGTTACTTGATGATGTGATATATTGTGCGGCGGATACTCAAGGTCATCAACAAAGAAGTCTTGAGGGTATTGGCATCATGTGGCGATGGCTTCATCATGCTCGCATCGACTCATGTCGGGTTACGGCTTATGAAATATGCTCTCTAGTGCATCGCGTGGAGTTGACAACCAGGTTCAAACAGCTCTCCGGAGTGGGTGGCTGTGAGCTCAATGAGGTCGAGCTTTGGCTTCATGATGAACATTTCCGATCATCACTCGAGAACCCATGTCTTTGTGTCTGTTGTAGCGCGGATGTGGAGGGTAGCATAATTGAAGCACAAGTTCTTCATTCGGTGCTCTTTATGCATTATGAAACCAAGCGGGCGTGCATCACGAAAGCAATCAAGTGCTTCTTCTAAGCACGGAAGTCCAAACCGTTTAGGCATATGAGGAAAATCGCCCTTGATCATACAAAATCAGGAGTAATAACCGTTGCGGATAGCTCGAAGCGGTGAGATGATATCCTTGGCCTTGTGTAGGGGTTCTTTGCTCATCAAAAGAAAGTGTTGTGGGCTTTGAAGCCATTTGCATTGAAAAAACTTTGAGGTGGCGGTGCCTCAAAGCTTGCAGTCTTGGCCCGGCTTATGGACCTAAGGCCTATCAATATGATAGTCGGAGGAGCGAGGAGAATGAGGCGGAGGGACGGCAGGCCATCTTCGTGACTAGCTCACCATAGTTGTATGCTTGCTCAATTGTGTAGGGCCTTGGTGGCGGGCTGGGCGTGGCAACAAGCCAGGCTTAGCTTCGGAGATGCTTGGGGCGGTTGCCTCATTGGCGAGCCAGTTCCTTCATTGGCGGAGGCTGTTGGTGCGGCTCCACATTTGCTTGACCATGACCCGTCATTGGCTTCATTGGTGTTAGGTGGCAGCCTCAATGTTTTCAACCTCCACTTGAGGGCTGGAGGGTGAACGCTTGCCGTTGATATCAGGTATACTTTCTTGATTCTGGGGGTGTAGGGACCGTTCTTCTTCTTGTTGGGTGTCTTGGTGATGGCGGATTGTCTTCACCTTTGGCAGACTGGAGACATTCACGGTTGGGTGGCCGAAAACACTTGGCGTGCAAAGGTTGGTGGTGCACTTCTCCTTCGGAATGCTTTCGAAAGAGGACTTGAGGCCTTTGACCTTTGCAAAGCCTGCGAAATCTTGGCGGCCCTTTGGAGATGGGGTTGCTGGGCCTCAAAGTCTTCCTCTTCTTCTTCTTTGTTGTTGTTGGGGAGTGACTTGTTGTTGGGGAGTACTAGAAGTCGTCTTGTTGCGGCGATTAGCCCATGAACATCTGAGCAATTGGCGTCGGAGGGCGAACAATCTTGATGGTCTTGTTCATCTGAGCAGCGATGATACCAATACTCGATTTGAGGAAGAACTTCATCATCTTCAACATTGTCATGGTGACCAATGTCTTGTGATGGGATCACTTCTGGAATCTCTTGACGAGGAGCCTCTGTGGAAGCGGGCTCATGAGCGTCATCTGAAGTTCTTGGGTTGCGGGCGGGGCGAACCATAGAAATGGGTTCAACAACCAAGGGCTCTGTAGGAGCAGCCCGATTCTTCTTGGTCTTAAGCTTCTTCTTGGAGGAGCAGCATCGAGGCGTCGGTTTTTCCTTTTCGGCTTGCCTCGGCAGCCCTCGTCTTCTTATTGAAGCGGTTGGCGGACCTTTGGCCGAGCAGTCATCTGCTTGGGAAGACTATGGAGGCTCTTCCGCCTTGAAGATGCAGCTTGGGTTGAAGACTTCTTTTCTTTGCAGCCATTCAGGGTCAATGCCGGGCTGACCAAGCCTTCCTTTCGGCCTCATTGTGGCAAGGCATTTGTCGGCAGCCTTCATGCGCTCACGAGCCTCGCTTCTTCTAAGCTTCTTGAGAAAGGTTTCTTTGAGGTCGTGCAGCATGACCTTGAAGTTTTTGACGTCTTACCGCTGAGTGCAGCCATATGCTTCTTGAGCGAGCCTTCTCATAGTCAATCTTTTGCTTGTTCAACAATGCGTTGACAGAAGCTAGCTTCGAAGCAATGGCGCCATTGAAGGAGATCTTGAGGCCAATAGGAAGTTGCAGATTTTCAAAGCTGATGTTTGGAGTCTCAAACCACTCATCAATGAAGTGATGGATAATTGCCACATCAAAGAGGCAAATTGTTGAATATTTACCTTCTTCCTTGCTCTTGATAAGATGTTCAAGGGCATCATCGCAAGATCGTCATCCTTGGCAGATCAATGTGCTCTTCATGCGAGAATGGCAGCGAGTCGATGTCGGTTCGGTATTCTTGACATTTCTTTCTCTTCTCCGTCTTCTTGGAGATCGGGATTGATCTTGAGGCCTTTGCGGCGAGAGGTCATGGCGATGCTTCCTGCGTGAAGCTTTTGGAGACGGTGACTTTGAAGCCTTGACTTTCTTTTATACGCAGCTTTGGAGCGGGAAGGCGGGCTGGGCTGAGGCTTCCGGAATCGCATCTCATCAGTGATCCACTTTGGCACCTTGGACCAAGATGTAAGTGATGAGGCCATCAAGGTTTGAAAAGGGACCGATGACATTGGGTTCGATGTCCGTGAGCCGTCTGCGGGAGCGAGAGGGACCAGGGTTGAAGTCTAATCCCAATGTCTTCTTGTTTTCCTTGGAAGCCTTTGCGTCTTTGGAAGTTCGCTTGAAGAGATTATCGTCCGACACGAGCAAAGGCGTTGGGTCGGCATTCTCGGTGAGGTCCACGGACCATACAAGGATAGAAGCCTTGTGCAATAGCTTCAGCCATGTTCTTGGATGGAAGGCCTCGAAGAACATCACCCCAAGGGCATCGATAGCATTCTTCTCGGCATATTCTGTGTGGAAATTGTACTTGAACCATTATTCACCCAATATCGTCGAATCAATGGATTCGCGTCTTGCTGATTGTAAGTCTCTTGGGATCTGTCTTGTACACTTGCGAGGTCATCGGCGAGATCTTTGAGGTTCCCTCACGATCTATCTGCCGCCCTTCTGACTGATTTATCGCAGCCATGAGCTTCAAACTGAATGGCTTCACGTTCAAAGGCTTCAAAGGCTTGCGTTTCTTGGACAGAGCGAGGCGGCGGAGAGTTAGTTTGATCTTTGTAAAATTCTGCAAATGAATCAGACTATGAGAACCAAGGATTCTTCCACGGACATGTACACGTGACATTAGAATCACGAGGAAGGGAAGAGATCATATGCATTCTCGGAAGATTTTGAAGATAAATCGGTTTGAAGACATTGACCTCATGATCGAAGACATTCCTTATCTGTTGAGAGTTGGTTCGGTTTATGCGAATCCGTGAATAAGTACAAGTGAGGAATCTAACTAGTTGTGAAGCTTAAGTGAATATACTAAGCAATATGAGATCTGACAGAATAGATCTAACATTGTATGGCAGAAACCAATTTTGGTAAGTAGGATGAATCTTGAAGATCAAAAGATGGTAAAAATAGAGTTATATTTACCACTTGAAGAAGCTAGGCGGGAAGAAGGGATGCGAGAAGTTCAATCCAGTGCCCTAACTTGGCGATGGAGGACACCTACGGTGGCGGAGATGAAGATGTTACGGCGTGAGACAGCGTCGGAGAAATCGCGCAGCTAAGCGCTTTGTCACCGTCGTCGATCGAGAGCTAAGCGGTGGCGCTAGGGTTTTAACGAGTGGAGAGGTGGAAGAAGATTTTCTTTACCGCGAGGGACGAGTATTTATAAGGGGGTGTGCGGCCTGATGCAATGCAGGTGCCTGGCGGTTCACATCGAGGGAGCGTGGCAAGCATGCAACATACTCGAGATGTCCCGTTCCCACGCCCACAGGTTTGTCGGATGGTCGTTCGGCTTCTCAATTTCAACGATAATGATGAATCATTTAAAACAGACTTCAAGTTTTGTCTGTGTCTTACTGGCGACAGGGCCAGAAGACATTAACGATTTCAATAGAATGCATATGATTTGGACAGAGATAGAGTTTGAGATAGAAAGCATAGAGAGTTTGGGGTCGATCACATTCACTTAGTTCAAAAGATTCAACTTGGAAGACATAGCTATAAGTGAATCTTGTGAAAACGAGAACAATATATATCGAGACAACAACCAAATCAACATAGTGAAGAAAATCATGAAGATAGGTTGAGTTGAAGACAAATCAAATCGAAGATATTGAGAAATAAGCCATGGTGAAACACTTCAAACAAAGAAATTTGGTGGTGGCGTTACCCACCGTATAGGAAGTATTAGACCGGAACACGGTGCACAATTATCGTGGCGCTCGAAGTCAAATTCACGTTAATGTATTCACACTTCGAGAATGTAAGTCTTCATTGATTGAAGATATCGTTACTTAGTGTGTTGCACATCTAAGTCATCAACATGCATAAGTGTTAGGATGTGTGCTTGATCACATGACATTTGAGGATTCAAGATATTTAGCTCACACGTAACTTGCAAAACCTTTTCTCATCCAAGGGCTTTGTGAAGATATCGCGATTGCTCTTGGTGTTGGCGTGAATGATGTCAATATCCTTCTTCATGACATGATCCACGAGAAAATGATGGCGAATTTCAATGTGCTTTGTCTTAGTCTTTGGTGGATTGTTGGCAATCTTGATGGCGCTTTCATTGTCATGAAGAAGAGTACTTGTGTCGTTATGCCATAGTCCTTGAGGTTTGCTTCATCCATAGAAGCTGAGCAGCAAGATCCAGACAATGTATTCAGATTCAGCGTTGAGAGTGATACGATTACGCTTCTTTGAAGACCAACAGACAAGTGATCGTCCTAGAAAGTGACATGTGCGATGTAGACTTGGATCCACCTTGTCACCAGCATAATCAGCATCAGAAATCCAACCAAATCAAATTTTGAGCCCTTTGGATACCATAATCCAGTGTTGGGGTGTGAGCCAAATATCGAAGAATTAAGCTTCCAGCTAAGTGATGCGATTCCTTTAGTGCCGCTTGGAATCGAGCACACATGCAAACACTAAGCATAATATCTGGCCTAGATGCACATAGGTAAAGTAAGGAACCAATCATGGGCGGTATACCTTTTGATCGAACTCTTTACCATTGTCGTCGGGACCCGGATGGTGTTTGTGGCATTGGCGTCGTGTATCCTTTGCACTCTTGCATTCAAACTTCTTCAAACAATCTTGGGTATTTTCTTGAGATATAAAGATGCATTCCTTCTTGTGAATTTGAAGACCAAGGAAGAACTTGAGCTCTCCATCATGGACATCGATATTGTTCTTGCATCATGTATCCAAACTCATCACTATACTTACGGTTGGTGCGGCCGAAGATAATGTCATCCACATATATTTGGCATACAAGCAGTTCACCATCATATGTCTTCGTGAAGAGTGTGGGATCAAGGGATCCAGGTTTGAAGCCTTTGCTCTTGAAGTCTTTGATTGTATCATACCGGTAGCGAGGAGCTTGTTTGAGGCCATCTGATTGCTTTATTTAGCTTGTACACCATATCGGGATGTTTTGGATCTTCAAAGCCGGTGGTTGAGCGACATATACTTCTTCTTCAATCTTGCCGTTGAAATGCACTCTTCACATCCATTTGATATAGCAAGATGTTGTGGTGGTTAGCATAGGCTAGTAGTATCTGAATAGCTTCAAGCCTAGCTACGAGAGCAAATGTTTCATCAAAGTCAATTCCTTCAACTTGAGTATATCCTTGCCACAAGCCGTGCTTTGTTTTGACGACTTGACCATGCTCATCTTGATTGTTTGATATATCCATTTGGTGCCAATAATGTTATGCTTGCGTAGGTCGGGGCCTTGACAAGTTCCCAAACATTATTCAGCTTGAGCTATTGAAGTTCTTCTTGCATAGCTTGTATCCATTCGGTTCCATAAAGGCTTGACAACTTTCTTGGGTTACGATATTGACACAAAGAAAAGTGCCCGAAATTTGCTAGTGTGTTGCTCTTGGCGAGTAAGCGGACGGTGCATTGATGCTATCAATTATCTTCTCAATCTATACTTCATTTGCAACTCGAGGATGGCGGGCGAAGACTTTGCTCATCTTGATCATTGTCATCATTGGGAGGATTGTCTTGGTGAGCATTGTCTTGAGTTGGTTAGGTGCGAAATGATAAGTTCCTCTTGAGTTGTGCTTGAAGGCATGATTTCACGGTTCCCATCAGCTTGATAGATTATTTGGGTGGAGCTTCGTCTAGTGTACTTGCAGGAACTCTCTTTGTGAACCATTGGTTTCATCAAATCGCACGTCTGATTTGACGATTTTGTAGAGATAAAGGTTGAAGACTACTGTAGGAGTGCGAGTCCTTTCCGTAACGAGCATGAAGCCTTCGTGAGCTTTGGGTTCAAATTTTGACTTGTGATGGGGATCCTTGATCCAGCACTTAGCCCCAAATACTCTGAAATGGCGACATTTGGCTTCTTGCGATAAGGAGCTCATAGGATGTTTTGTTGAAGCTTATGGATATAAACACGGTTGATGGCGTGACAAGCTGTATCAATGGCTTTAGTCGATACTTTCTTGGTGTCTTGTACTCGTCGAGCATTGTTGAGCCATCTCAATGAGGTTACGTTCTTGCGCTCCATGATGCCATTTTCTTGAGGTGTGTATGGGCGAGAACTCATGAGTGATTCCCATGGTATCGAGATAAAGTCAAGTCTAGTGTTCTTGAATTGATTGCGTTATCACCGGTATGCTTGATCTTAGCGCATAATTGTTCATTGCTTTCGATTAAAGCGTCACGAAGACATCTTGCACTGGTCTTTGAAATTATGTGCACCCATGTTATCTTGGTAATCATCAACAGCAATGACCATAGAGACAAGCGATTGTTGTGAGGGTAGAGTAATGGTAAGGCCAAAACAAATCCATATGTAACAACTTGAAGGGTTGAGATGTACGTCAAATTGTCTTGAGGGTGCTTTGCCTAGTCATCTTTCGACTTAGCGAGGCACCACAAATGATCCTTCTTGAACTTGAAACCTTCGATGCCTATGACATAGCTTCTTCTTGGCGAGTGTGTGTAAGTTCCTCATGCCCGACATACTGACCTCGATGCCAGCTTGACGTGCGAAGCCTTTGCAAGAAGACATCTGGCCAACAAGCTGTGGACCTCTTGAGAAATCTACCATGTATAGATCATCTTTCCTATACCCTTCAAAGACTAGAGACTTGTCGATTCCATTAGTACAAAGAACAGCGATATTTTCGAATATCACAATCATGTTCAAGTCACAAAGCATTGAGGCGGACATCAAGTTGAAACCGAAGAGTTCAACAAGCATCACTTTATCCATGTGTTGATCCTTTGATTGCAACTCTACCCTAGACCCAATACCTTGCTTTTACGGTGTCGAGACAAATGTGATGTGACTCTTGTGCGATGGGCGTACGTAGAGTTGAGTCCATGAGAAGACTTGATCACCAGTCATATGATTAGTGCATCCACTGTCCATAATCCATTCTAAAGCATGAGGTGTCATACCCTATGATCAGATTAGGGGATAGAAGCTACACCAAAGAGCATTGTGAAGCATAAACATTTATGAGCAAGTGGATTATTGAAGCTTAAATCAAGATTAGGGTGATAGGATGAATATTAAGCGATTCAGGAACAAAATACATAGTGAGACCATTTGGGCATTTGATCTTGTGCCCTACAAGATGTTTTAGGTCTGACAATAGCATGCAGGGCCATGCTGATTTTGGTGGAGACCCTTTCACTGCAAAGAGAGTTAATTCTTCTTAACCACCCACATCTTGGGGTGGCTTAGAAACAATGAGTCTAAGTGCAGACATCTGAGAATGTAAACTTTGGAGCCCTAGCAAATAGCCTTGCGAGAGATGAATGATACTCATATGAATAAGCGAGAAAAGTTCTTAGTTCTATGAACATAGCGGTTTGAAGAACTGCGCTCATATTCATAGAAATTTAATCTGGTTTCCTGCAAAACATTGGCGTTAGGGTGACTCAGGTGAGTCCTCTTATGCGTATGAAGCCTTTGGACCATATAACGCCTTAGATGCAGGGTTTGTCTTCTTCCCGGTGGTGAGTCATGATGACATTCTTTGGAAGATTCTCAAGACAGCTTTTGGGAACCAGATCTTCTTCATAGGCGGTCCATTCTGCGGTTAGTACCAATATACAGCAAACACTTCACCATTACGATTCTTGAACAGCTTATAGTTTGCATCAAAGGTTCATCAATGATAATAGGGTTAGCACGGGTAAAGCCGAGATAAGGTGGATGGATCACTTGAAGGTCCCTTCACGACAACCCATGTGGTTTGGGATCTGCTCGGGCTTCCGGTGGGAACCATCAACATTCATTTTCTCTCGAACCCCAACACCCTCTTTCCTAGGGTTTGGTTCGATGAATCTTCTTTTGAGGACATCATGCGAGGTAATGCGGTGCCCTTTCGGACTTTTATACATCCTGTTTCAAGCAATGTCTTCAACCTAGCATTTTCATCGGACAATAGCGATGGTATCCTCCATGAGAGGGTTGAGTTACCACATTAGTAGTTGAAGACAATGCAGCAATGGCGGCGATTGAACATTCAACATGAGAGTAGCGATATCATGCTCAAGACATTTTAGACATGGTGGTTCAAATCCATCTGGCGGAACTGATCATTGGTATTGAAGTGACTCATTCTCTTTTGAAGATCTTCATGAGCCGCTCTCAATTTCTCAGCTCTTGCTTCCTTTGAAGATAATCATAGGAGAAGCTTTTCATGAGTAGTTGAGGCGTTTCATGGCGACTTTCAAGTTCTTGGTACTTAGCATGAAGATTTTAATGTCTTCAACTAAGGGCTATGAGCGATGTCATTTCAGCGTCCAACAGGTCATCGCTTTTGTCTAACAATTTTTGAGTATGTTCCATAGCTCTTTGTTGTTTGGTTGCAATTTTAGCAAGTGTTTTGTAGCTAGGTTTGGATTCTAATCAGTCATCTTCACTTGATGTTTGAAAGTAAGCATCCGTGATTTTACCTTGGCACCGCGTGCCATGAAGCGATAGAGTGGGGCGAAGTGCGTCCTTGTCATCGGACTTCAAGCGTTGGTGTAGAAGTCATTGTCTTGATGTTGAAGATGGACTTAGCAACATAGGCTGTGGCTAGAGCGAGACTTACAAGCGTAGGAGTCGGACTCCTCTTGGACTCCACCTCTACCTCCTCGAAGCAGACTCCTCCTCTGAATCCATTTCCTTGCCAACAAAGCCACGAGCCTTGCGGATGAGCTCTTCTTATGAGATGAAGACTTTGATGAGGACTTGAAGAAGACTTTGAAGATTTCTTCTTCTTCTTGTCATCAGAATCATATTCCTTGCTCTTCTTCTTCTTCTTCTCATTGTCCCTTGTGGACACTTCGGAGATATAGTGTCGATTTTCTTGCACTTGTGACATGTTCTCTTCTTGTAGTCATGAGTGGAAGCTTCATCATTTCTTAAGCTGGATCGTGAAGACTTTACGAAGCCTTTCTTCCTAGTGAACTTGGAACTTCTTCACGAGCATAGCAGTTCCTTTCCAATGTCTTGAGGATCCTCGGAACCGCGATCAGATTCTTCTTGGATGAGGTAACAACTTTTGCCTTCAAAGCCTTGAGTTCAGCCATAGTTGGGACCATAGATATCTCTTTTCTCGAAAGCTGGAACTCATGTGTGTTGAGCCTCTCAAGTATATCAGACGGATCGAGTGTCTTGAAGTGGAGACGTTCTTGTATCACGCAGGGCAAGGGAGTGTCCAAAGAGCTATCCAAGTGATCTCGATTGTGTCTTGGCAGATTTCATGCTTGGTGACCTCGGTGGCGAGGCATGAAGCTCATTTATGATGTCGGTGAGGCGATCAAGCGTGAGCTGGACATTTTCATTATCGTTTCTCTTGAAGCGGTTGAAGAGGTTCGAAGAACACTAATCCTTTGATCTCTCGGGTTGAGGCATTCGTTGACCTTGGATAGCGATCCAGACTAACCGGCGTTTCGAGCACTCACACAGCCATCTTGTCCTTTGGTCGGATGACCACGAGATGATGTTCTTTGGGTGAGTCGAGTTGAATGAACTTCTTGACATCAGCGGGGTGACACCTTCACCAGTTAGGAGCGCGTTCTTGACGACATACGAGTCGACATCAATGGCTTCAAGATGCATGTGCATCTTATTCTTCGATAGAGATAGTCAGTTCCATCGAACAGGGGCAAGCAGCGGAGACTTTGA
>JAHIAM010020007.1:0-16866 GCA_021605205.1 Aegilops longissima
GCGGGGGTCTTAGTTGATACCCATTGGTTGGCTAACCCGGTTTGTGCCAAAAAAGCGGGGAAAATGCATGTGTGTCGACCACCAACCTCAACAAAGCCGCATGAGATCCATTCCTGCTCCCGTTCGATGGATCGTCGATTCCACCGTCGAGTGCGACCTGTTATCTTACGGATGCCTTCTTTGGCTATCACCGGATCAAGATGGCGGTGAAAGGCGTGGAGAAAACGGCCTTCTTGACCCGTGTGGAGTGTACTGCTACAATGCATGCCGTTCGATTGTGCACCGAGGCGACCTTTCGGGGTGATGCACATCACCTTGGGCCTTGATGGGGAAGAATGTTGAGGCTTCGTCGATGACATTGTGGTGAAGTCTCGTGAGGCCAAGACCACGATACAAGACACGGAGAAACCCGCGAGCCTCAGCAGGTGAACGCAGCTCAACCGGGAGGTGTGTGTTTGGGTCCCCTGGCAAGCTCTTGGGCTTCCTCATCACGCCCAATATCGACCCTATCCAAAAGGAACTCGGGTCCCACCAAGGATAGACCCGCATATTGAAGCAGCTTTTCAAGGTGGATATCATTACATCAACATTACATAATAGATGGGGATACATACATAAGGCACAAATGCCACAAGAATACATCAACATCATATACAAGATCAACATCCGACTACGGATGAAACATAAACAAAACTCAAGCGACATCCACCCTGCTAGCCCAGGTTGGACACGGAACCTATCCCTGATCGAAGGAAGCGGAAGAAGAACTCCAAAACAAGAACATCGCTCTCGCGTCATGATCATCATGAAACTGTACACTGGCTGGTGGTTAAGTAATGTGAGCCACGAGGACTCCAATCCCATTACCATGGGTATCAAGACTAGCAAAGCTTAAAGGGAAAGGAAGGGGTAAAGGTGGTGAGGTTGCAGCGACTAAGCATATATGGTGGCTAACAAGCAAAATAGGCGAGAAGAGAAACGGAGCAGTCGTCAACTAGTAATGATCAAGAAGTGATCCGAACTCCTACTTCGTCGGACATAACCCAAGAACCGTGTTCTCCTCTCGATCAACCCGAAAAGAGACACTCCAGTTCCCTTTACGGTTGGTGTATTTTAGAAGAGTTTGCTTCAAGTTTACTACAACGGATATTAACAAATTCCCATCGCCACATAACAGCGGCACGGCTTTGAAGTTTATACCTGCGGGGTGTCCCAACAGCCCATGATAAGCTCCGCGATCACGAAGGATATTCCTTCTCCCGGGAAGACCCGATCGTCTCGGAATCCGGCTACAAGACATTTGACAAATAAAAAAGACCACAAAAGCCGCGGATGTGCCGACAAATCGATAGGAGCTGCACATATCTCGTTCTCGGGCACACGGATGAGCAAGGACGGGTTGGCATAGACCTCATTTGCCCGGCGCCGGACATCGCTCGGTTTGGACCACACTTTCGAGAAGAACTGGCCGGGGGCTAAAATAAAGATGACCCTCGGGCTCCGAAACCCAAGGGAAAAAGGCATAGGTGAGGCAAATGGTAAAACCAATGTTGGGCCTTCTTGGAAAAGTCTTATTCAAAGCGGTATCAAGGGGTCCCATAAATCACCCGACCGTTAGGGATGCAAAATCCGGGAACATAATACCGATATAGCGGAAACTAGAGGCGGAAGAGTGGAACAAAACACCGGCATAAGGCGAGCCTTCCACCCTTTACCAAGTATATAGATGCATTAATTAAATAAGATATATTGTGATATCCCAACAAGTAAACATGTTCCAACAAGAACAACATCTCCATGTTCAACAAGGAACAAACTTCATCTTCTGCAACTAACAACGCTATAAGAGGGCTGAGCAAAGCGGTAACATAGCCAAACAACGGTTTGCTAGGAAGGGTGAAAAAGGTTAGAGGCTGACATGGCAATTTGGGAGGCTTGGGAACAAGTGATAGGTAGCGCAGCATAGCGATAAAACGAAACAACTAGCATAACAATGATAGTAGTGAGATCCGGTAGCGGTCATCTTGCAGAAATCCAAAGGAAGAAAACGAGTCCATGAAGAAGGGACGGATGAAGCCGAACCAAGCGTGAGCGAGCGAATCCTCACGATCATAGCAAGCAGGAACTAACAAGAAGAAGCACACAACAAGTAAACACACCACAATGAACAAGACATGATGCCCAACCACAATGATGCATGACAAGGCTACATGAAGCTACTCATGGCAAAGAATGATGCAAACAAGAACAACACCTCAAAGCAAGTTTAAATGAGGGGAAACAACATATACCAATTCCGGTAAGTCCTCATATGCAAATTTCGAAATTGGTCCAGATCTAAATAAACCTTATGTTCAAGTTGTTAAACAGCAAGTTAAGATGCACCACGATGATCTACACGAAATTCTAGTCAAGTTACATATAAAGTTCATTAAATTAAGACTCTGACCTAGAAGATATGAGCAAAACAAGTTAAACATGGCATTGATGCAAAAGCATACAAACATCAAGCAAACACCTCAAAACAAGGATGCAACATGATAATATGAAACTACATGCAAAATCAAGCAAGTTTCATATAGAGCACACTCAAAAGCAGACACGTTCAACACATACACACAAACAAGTTTAAAGGACAAGCTGTCCAAAACACAACTAGGCATATTGCAAGCATCAAAACAACTATGCTAAAACATCTCAACATGAAACAAAAGGCATGGGCATGAAGTACAGGTAAAGCATGACAAAACATGAACACTGAGCTATCTCCAAAATCACTAGAACATGCTCAAACACACATGGCAAGATTGCAAATAATAACAGTTTAGGACTTTGCGAAATAACATCGAGGTTGCAATGTTTAGAGCTATCAAACAACATGTTACAGGAACTTATCATGGAAAACAAAGGCATGGATGAATCTACTAAATGCATAGAACAAAAGTCCCTTACTGACCATAAGCCAAAAGGATCGGAAGATATGATGGCACCCGTAAACATAGCAAGTTATATTACAGATTCATACATGGAGGAACAACAATAAGTAGGCATGTTGGTGAGCTTGAACCACTCACCACAGAGCAATACATGGCATGGCAAGGCAACTCACAGTAAAGACATGGCATAGAAGCTATACATGGCAAGAACAACATCATAGCATACGGATCAACTACAACAACCTTGGCAAAATTGAATAACATTAAACATCACTGGAAACATTTTATAGCAAAAGTAGAGCTCGATTGACTCAAGCTATGGCACTCCATAATTTCAAACAAGGGCATGGATGGATAGAGAATAACCATATGTTCAAAACATCCTTACTGAAGTATCTCAAAATAAGCATGGATCTCTCGCTAGCATCAAGTTTACATGGCATAAAAATATCAGTAAGCAGGCAAATCAGCAACATCATGAACCTAGTTTGCATGCTTGTGCTAGTCACACAGAGATCACAAAATACATAGCATACACCCTGTAAAGATGGCATGGCATATTACAAAACACATGTGGACTCAAGTTCATAGGGTGCACACATCAATCATGGCAAAATGACAAAGTGCATGTTTGATAAGAATCAAACTAACATCACATAGCCCTCTTCAACAGCATTTCTGGATCAAGATGAGCTCAAATGTAAATGATGCAAAGAGATGAAATGATGTATCGTCAAGCGAACAATTTGACATATTACCGCAGAAAGCAGCAGTGCAGCAAGTTATGATCGATGAAAATGGCATGATAATATCCGAGATCTGGGACTTGGCAAATCGGGGAGGAAAAAGTCAACCTCGAGATCTGAATCTGGATCTGAGCAGCCTTGGATGCAAAGCGGGCAGGCTCGCCCGGAATGGCCTGGGAGTGGCAGCGTCGGATGGCCTGGCAGGGCAGGCCAGCCCGGGCGTGGAAGGCGGGCAGCCAGAAGGCCAGGCCGGCAAGTGAGGCCAGAAGCCTTGGAGGCCTTCAGTATGAACACCAGGGGAGCGTGGAGAGAGGCCAGACATGGCCGAGGCTGGTGAGGCTCGTGGGAGGGATTAGTCGGGGGTGGACATGTCCGGGCGAGGCGAGACCAGCGGGGAAGAAGGAGCTAGGGTTAGGCGGTTTCATCATGAATTTGGGAGGCACATATTTATAGATAGGGGCTAGGAGAGTCAAATGAGGTGCGGTTTTGACCTGGATCGTGATCGAACGACCGGAGCATGGAAGGGAGTTTGCTGGGTTTTGGGCCACTTTGGAAGGGGTGTTGGGCTGCAACAAAGGGCTTTTCGGTTACCGGTTAACCGTTGGAGTATAAACGACCTCAAATGGCCCGAAACTTGACGGCGGTCTACGGTGCTATACCAAGGCCGCTTGACAAACCTCGGCCATTCGGAAAGTTTAACACCCCACGAAAAAGAGGTAAAGGGGCGCCGGGAACATAAGTGCGGATTGCAAAAGCGGACAGGGGAAAATGCTCGGATGCAAGAGGCGAACACGTATGCAAAATAAAATGCACATGATGACATGATATGAAATGCATATGATGACATGGAAAAGTGCAACACATAAGAAAATGACATAGCAAAGATGGCGAATAAATGGAAGACACAGGCGCATCGAATCAGGCGTTACAACACTCCTCCACTAACAAGAGATCTCGTCCGAGATCTTAGGACCGAACGGAAGGGAAAGGGATGAGGTGAAACAAGAACTCAAAAGAAGAACAAAAATCGAGGCACTTTCGAGAAGAAGAAAGCAGCGAGAATGCGAGAATTGAAAGCTAACGGAATCGAAGACTCAAGCACTCCGGTTAAACAAGGAAAGAATAGAACATGAAGCTTAGAAGATGGAATGACACTTGATGAAGACATGACACAAAACCTCGGAAAGAATTGAAAGAGTTGAATGAAAAGACGGATAAGAAAATGACAACTTGTGCCACGAATGAATGAAAGCATCTTTAAGGAAGGGTATAGTGAGTTGTTGAGAAAATCAACAACGAAAAGAATAAACTTGTTGTGGCTTATGGTAACTCTCAAGATCATAAGGTGATAACCGACCGCGGAAATGATTGGATAGCTGAGAAAGCGAAGAAATGCAAAACTCCACTTCAAAAGAATATGGAAATTAATTACACTTAAGATCGAGAAGAAAGATACTTGAACTCCGCCAACAAGAATTTGATGAACTTTGAAGAATGAATTAAATCATGAAGAACCACCATGAAGAACTCCGGTAACAAAAGGATGAGAGATAAAATGAAGGATGAAAGAATAGATGGCCTTGCGATGATTTAGATGGGGTTCCGGCAGATGGCGAGGAACTCCGGAAAGAAAAGATGAAAACACTTGGAACTAGAATTTATTCCTCAGAACAAACTCGAAGGAAGGATTAATCACTTGGAAAATAAGAATAAGATTTATTGTATGTTATCCTTCATCAAATTAAATTGATGAAAGCAATGGATTCATATCTTTTCTTTTGAAAAAGATTAAGGGAATATCGAAATTGGAGGTTTCAAAAATCTGGAGAGTTGATGATGTTGATCCGTCCGGGCCTGGAAGTGGTGGATCTGGAAGGGATGATTGACCTCAAAAATATGAAAGTTGATGTTGATCTAAGGATGACAGGAGGATGGCGATGGAAAATATCAAACTGATTGATCCGGAGAAGAGAGATGAAAGAATAAAATGAGCGAGCGAGAATTCACCAGTTGAAATGATATGAGGACTTGCCAGAAGATATTCCGACAAGATGAATTGATGGTGGGAAGAAGCGGAACTCAGGAGATAATAGGGTGGGATGGCGGAAAACAATTGCACAACTGGAAGGGGAAGCGGCAGGATAGCAGAGAAAACTCCATGAATCTAGGAGATCAGGACAGGATTTAGAAAGCAAAAGATCTCCTTGATCTTAGAATGGATGCCCGAAACATTACGGATTATCCAGATCTCAGAGAGAAAATGAAGGGAGAGGTGGTGGGGCCAACAAAGAAATGATTTGAAAAGGATCTTGGAAAGGCCCGAGACGCAGAAAACAATTCGGCGTCACGCTTGAAGAGAATGAGGATTGAACTCAGGCAAGATGAAGATGAGTCGGGTCGATCTTGGCCAATGCACGTGGATGAGGGCCACTAAAGAACCAACGATGGGAAAACCATGTTGAGCAGGATAGATCCTGCAGGAAGAAGTGAAATATTTGAATGAGGCGACAACCTCGAATTCATTGGAACACCTCGATCTCTGAGATGTCCTCACCTCGAGGATAAAAGCGTGAGAGGCGAGCGAGCAAAGAGAATTCTTGAAGGAAAAGAATATGATTAACCGAAAATGAGTTAGATCTTCTAGACTCAAGGAGATGAAGAATGTCCAGCGAGGCGAATTCAAGGTTGAAATAATTGAGAAAGGTTGAATTGATTCTACGAGATAACCAACTTGATCGAGAGAGTCGAACTCCGGGAAAGAAAGCGCCCAATATGCGACCCTATCCAAAAGGAACTCGACGGTCCCACCAAGGATAGACCGCATATTGAAGCGCTTTTGCAAGGTGGATATCATTACATCAACATTACATAATAGATGGGGATACATACATAAGGCACAAATGCCACAAGAATACATCAACATCATATACAAGATCAACATCCGACTACGGATGAAACATAAACGAAGCTCAAACGACATCCACCCTGCTAGCCCGGGCTGCCGACACTGGAACCTATCCCCGATCGAAGAAGAAGCGGAAGAAGAACTCCAAACAAGCAAACATCGCTCTCACGTCATGATCATCGCATAAACTGTACACTGGCTGGTGGTGTAGTAATCTGTGAGCCACGAGGACTCAGCAATCCCATTACCATGGGTATCAAGACTAGCAAAGCTTAATGGGAAAGGAAGGGGTAAAGTGGTGAGGTTGCAGCAGCGACTAAGCATATATGGTGGCTAACATACATAAATGAGGCGAGAAGAGAAACAAAGGCAGTCGTCAACTAGTAATGATCAAGAAGTGATCCGAACTCCTACTTACGTCGGACATAACCCGAAACCGTGTTCTCCTCTCGATCAACCCGAAAAGAGACACTCACGGTTACACACACGGTTGGTGTATTTTAGAAGAGTTTGCTTCAAGTTTACTACAACCGGATATTAACAAATTCCATCGCCACATAACCGCATGAGCACGGCTCTCGAAAGTTTATACCTGCGGGGTGTCCCAACAGCCCATGATAAGCTCTCGCGATCAACGAAGGATATTCCTTCTCCCGGGAAGACCCGATCAGTCTCGGAATCCGGCTACAAGACATTTCGACAACAATAAAACAAGACCAGCAAAGCCGCCGGATGTGCCGACAAATCCCGATAGGAGTCGCACATATCTTGTTCTCGAGGCACACCGGATAAGTCACCTCGAGTAAAACCAGCCCTCGAGTTGCCCCATGGTGGCCCATGATCTGCTCTCGGTTTGGACCAACACTCGAAGGAGCATTGGCCGGGGGCTAAATAAAGATGACCCTCGGGCTCCGGAAAACCAAGGGAAAAAGGGCATAGGTGAGGCAAATGGTAAAACCAATGTTGGGCCTTGCTGGAGGAGTCTTATTCAAAGCGAACTGTCAAGGGGGTCCCATAAATCACCCGACCGCGTTAGGGACGCAAAATCCGGGAACATAACACCGATCTGATGGAAACTAGGGCGGCAAGAGTGGAACAAAACACCAGGCATAAGTCCGAGCCTTCCACCCTTTACCAAGTATATAGATGCATTAATTAAATACAATATATTGTGATATCCCAACAAGTAAACATGTTCCAACAAGGAACAACATCTCCATGTTCCAACAAGGAACAAACTTCATCTTCACCTGCAACTAACAACGCTATAAGAGGGGCTGAACAAAGCGGTAACATAGCCAAACAACGGTTTGCTAGGAAGGGTGCAAAAGGTTAGAGGTTCATGGCAATATGGGAGGCTTGAGGAACAAGTGATAGGTAGCGCAGCATAGCGATAGAACGAAACAACTAGCATAGCAATGATAGTAGTGAGATCCAGGGTAGCGGTCATCTTGCCTGAAATCCCGCTAGGAAGAAGGAGGAGTCCATGAAGAAAACGAACGATGAAGCCGAACCAAGCGTAGACGAACGAATCCTCACGATCGCAACGAAACGAGAACTATCGAGAAGAAGCACACAACATGGTAAACACACCACACATGAACAAAACATGATGCTCAACCAAGCATGATGCATGACAAAGCTACATGAAGCTACTCATGGCAAGAGATGATGCAAACAAGAGCAACACATCAAGACAAGTTTAAATGAGGCCGGAAACAACATATAACAACTCCGGTAAGTCCTCATATGCAAATTTCGAAATTGATCCAGATCTGAATAAACCTTATGTTCAAGTTGTTATACAGCAAGTTAAGATGCACCACGATGATCTACACGAAATCCTAGTCAAGTTACATATAAAGTTCATTAGATTGAGACTACGCCTAGAAGATATGAGCAAAACAAGATAAGCATGGCATTGATGCAAAATGCATACAAACATTAAGCAAACACCTCAAAACAAGGATGCAACATGATAATATGAAACTACATGCTAAATCAAGCAAGTTTCATATAGAGCACACTCAAAACGGAGCAACGGTTCAACACATACACTCCATACAAGTTTAAAGGACAAGCTGTCCAAAACAACAACTAGGCATAATGCAAGCATCAAAACACTATGCTACAACACCTCAAGATAATAACAAAAGGCATGGGCATGATGTACAGGTAAAGCATTACAAAACATGAACACTGAGCTATCTCCGAAATCACTAGAACATGCTCAAAATGACATGGCAAGATTGCAAATAATAACGATTTAGGACTTTGCGAAATAACATCGAGGTTGCAATGTTTAGAGCTATCAAACAACATGTTACAGGAACTTATCATGGCAAACAAAGTCATGGCATGAATCTACTAATTGCATAGAACAAAAGTCCCTTACTGACCATGAGCCAAAAAGGATCAGAAGACATGATGGCACCCATGTAAACATGGCAAGTCATATTACAGATTCATACATGGCAGGAACAACAATAAGTAGGCATGTTGGTGAGCTTGAACCACTCACCACAGAGCAATAAATGGCATGGCAAGGCAACCAACAGTAAGAAGACATATTTATGAAGCTAAGCATGGCAAGAACAACATCATAGCATACACGGATCAACTACAACAACCTTGGCAAAATTGAATAACATGTAAACAATTTGCCAGGAAACATTTTATAGCAAAAGTAGAGCTCGATTGACTCAAGATATGGCACTCCATAATTGCAAACAAGGGCATGGATGGATAGAGACTAACCATATGTTCAAAACATCCTTACTGAAGTATCTCAAAATAAGCATGGAACTCTCGGTAGCATCAAGTTAACATGGCATAAAAATATCGTGAGCAGGGCTGAAATCAGCAACATCATGAAGCCTAGTTTGCATGCTTGTGCTAGTCACCACAGAGATCACAAAAATACATGGCATACACCCCTGTAAAGATGGCATGGCATATTACAAAACACATGTAGGACTCAAGTTCATAGGGTGCACACATCAATCATGGCAAAAATGACAAAAGTGCATGTTCTGATAAGAAACTGAAACTAACATCACATAGCCCTCTTCTAACAGCATTTAGGGCATCAAGATGAGCTCAAATGTAAATGATGCAATGAGAATAAATGATGTACTCGTTGAGACGAACAATTTGACATATTACACGCGCAAAACGGAGCTACGGATGCAGAGATATAACAGGTCAAACATGGCATGATTTGCAAAATTATCGGGGACTTAGGCAATTCGGGTCAACCTCTGGACAATCTGGATCTGGATCTGGCGAACCCGAGGTTCGCGGAGATCCCGCCAGGTTGGGGAGGAAGGCGGCCGGGAGGTCGAGAGGAGGCCGGACGGAGCGGATCCGCGGAGGAGGCCGAGAGGCCGGGACGACGGCGCTGGCCTTGAGTCAGCTGGGCGGGGCGAAGGCGGCGCGAAGGCGCCAGCCGGCGGGTGGCCGGGCCCGAGGAGGCGCTTCAGGCGTGGCGGGGCGGAGGTCGGCATGGCGGGCGCCGCCGAGGCGACAGACGGAGTCGCGGCGACCGGGGCGGCGAGGTCGGAGGAGACGCAGGGCGTGGCGGCGAGGACGATCGCGGCTGGAGGAGGCGGGCTCAGGCGCGGAGCTCATGGGGCTCGGGCCCCGACGGGCAGGCAGCGGCGGCTGAGGAGGAGGGCCATGGGCCGGGAGGGCCCAGCGAACTGGGTGGAGCCTGGTGGAGGGAGGCGGCGGGTGCCACTTGGTGTGAGGGTTGGACGCGGGGCGGCAGTCTTGACGTGGCAACCGCCGATTGGCCGGGCGATGTGGCTGGCTGGACGTGTCCGGCCGGGGCGGACGCGTCCGGCGGCAGAGAGGGAAAAGCTAGGGTTTGGACTGCGATTTTTGGAGGGGGAGGTGTTTATATAGGTAGAGGGAGCTAGGAGAGTCCAAATGAGGAGCGGTTTTCGGCCACGAGATCGTGATCGAACGACCGAGAGCATGGAGGGGAGTTTGCTGGGTTTTGGGCCACTTTGGAAGGGTGTTGGGCTGCAAAGAGAAGGAGGCTTTACGGTTACCCGGTTAACCGTTGGAGTATCAAACGACCTCCAAATGGCACGAAACTTGACAGGCGTCTACCGGTGCTATACCAAGGCCGCTTGACAAACCTCGGTCCATTCCGAGACCGTTTAACACCCTTTACGAAAAAAGAGGCAAAAGGGGCGCCGGAGACATAGGAGTGCGGATTGCAAAAGCGGACAACGGGAAAATGCTCGGATGCATGAGACGAACACGTATGCCAATGCGATGCACATGACGACATGATATGAAATGCAGATGATGACATGGCAAAGTGCAAGACGCAAGCAAATTACATGGCAAGGACGGCGAATAACTGGCGGACACCTGGCGCATCGAATCCGGGGCGTTACAACACTCCTCCACTAACAAGAGATCTCGTCCCGAGATCTTAGGACCGAGACGGAAGGGAAAAAGGGATGAGGTGAAGCAAGAACTAAAGAGAAGAAGCAAATAATCGAGTGCACTCGAGAAAACAAGAGGAACGACGAGAATGACGAGAATCGAAAGCTCACGGAATCAGATAGACTATGAAAGCACTCCGGTTAGAACAAGATAGAAAAAGAATAACATGGACGGGATTTCGGTAGCACTTCGGCTGAAAAGGACGGAATAGAACACGAGCTTCACAAGATGGAATGACACTTGACGACATAAGCAACGCAATACCTCCGGAAGAATTGGAAAAATTGAATGAAAAGAACTTAGAAGGAAGGATTGACTGGAGTTGTTGAGAAAATCAACAACGAAAGACTAAGCTTGTTGTGGACTTATGGATAACATCTCAAGATCATAAGGTGATAACCGGCCACAAATGGAAATGATTGGATAGCTGAGAAGAACGAAGAAATGCAAAACTTCACTTCAAAAGAAAATGAAGAATTATTTGCTCTTCAAGACGCGGGAAGAAAAGATTCTTGAGCTCCACCAATGAAATCTTGATGAACTCTTGACGAAAGAATTAAATCATGACGAGCCACCATGAAGAACTCCGGTAACAAAAATGATGATGAGATACAATGAAGGATGAAAGAATAGATGAGCGTTGCGATGATTTAGATGGCGGTTCTGACGAGATGGTCGAGTAAATTTGTACTCCGGAAAAGAAAAGATGAAAACACTTGGAACTAGAATTTATTCATCGTGAACAAACTCCGAAGGAAGGGATTAATCACTAGGATGAAATAAGAATAAGATTTATTGTATGCTTATCCTTCATCAAATTAAATTGATGACATGCAATGGATTTTTGCATACTACTTATTCTTCTTGAAAAAGAATTGAGAAGTGACATATCGCAAACTTGAGGAGGTCTTCATGAACCACCGGTAGGATTGAAAGAACGAATGGATTAAAATGATAATCAAGGAAAAAAAAATCTTGAACGAACCATCGTAAGATTTCGAAAATGGCTGATGGAAGAATCGCCGGGAAAAATTAGAAGAACAAATAAGCTAGAGGGGATTTAGATGCAAAAGAACAAAGAGATCATGAGCTGATTAAAGAACACTTGAACGAGGCACCGATACAAATATAGGGACGAACGGAGCTGAGAACTTGGAACGAAGAAATATTCCGAAAAGATGACCTCCGGATGATCGAGACGGAAAACAACTCCTGAAGTACTCCGGATGGATGAAAAGAATTGCACAACTAGAAACAACTGGATAGGATAACATCGAGCTAGCAGCGTGACTCTCCGGGGGAACGGACAAGATTTAAGAGAAACTCTACTTCGGTCTTCAAATGACGACGATAAACACCATCAACATTACTGGGATACTCCGGGAGAATGAAAAGCAAAGAGGTTGAGCCAATAATGAAAAGAATTTGAAATCGATCTTGAAAAGGCATCTGACTGATGAAATTCATTCTTACGTCAAACTCCGAAAAGAAATAGAGAATAGCTCCGGATAATTAGAAGAGTCAGGTAAGATCTTGGGAAAGACCTGTGGGTTAGGGCCCACTGAAGAGAAAAGAAAAACACCGTTGGAAAGGGATTGTTGAAAAGATAGAAGCACCGGAACAATTGAAATATTTGACTGAGGTGACAACCTCGAATTAATTGGAACACAGACGAATCTCCTGAGACGTCTTGAACTCCGGAAGGATAAACTAGCGAGAGGCGAACGAGAAAAGAGAACACTTCAAAGGAAAAGAATATGATTAACCCAAAAAACTTGATTTGAGTGCACCAGAAAAAGAAAGGGATGAAAATTGTCAAACGGGACGAGAATTCACCGGTTGAAATGATTGAGGGAAGACTGAAGAGGCTCCACACGAATGAAATTGAAGCTCGAAAGAGACTCAGGCTCCGGGAAGAAGAAGGGTGGGAGGGCGGGAAAAACAAAGGCAACTTGGAAGGGGAAATCGACGAATAACTTGAAGAGAAAACACCAGTTGAAAGAAAGCAAAGGCTTCACACGAGTAGGGTGGATACTCGATTACGGGCTCCGGTTCCGAGAAGAAAAAGGGGTGGGCGGGTGGGAAAATAAGACAACTGAGGATTGAATTTGCAAAGATGAAGGGGTCGAGTCGACTTGACGAGAAATGCACCGAACAAAAGAGGATGGACAACTCACGACACTAACCACGTGATCCTAAAGAAAAATTTGAACGGGAAGAGGAGTAATTCAAAACACCTACGTCAAGATTCCTCACCAGAGCGCGAAGGGCTGAGGAGTAAAAGAATTCCTACTCTCCGATATAACTAGACTCAAAACAGTTTTCTTCTAGACTCAACAACGACCAAACAACACGATCAATCAAGGGGGCTCCTAGAATTGGTCGAGGCTCGATACCAACTTGTCACGCCTAATATGCGACCCTATCCAAAAGGAACTCGACGGTCCCACCAAGGATAGACCCGCATATTGGAGCGCTTTGCAAGGTGGATATCATTACATCAACATTACATAATAGATGGGGATACATACATAAGGCACAAATGCCACAAGAATACATCAACATCATATACAAGATCAACATCCGACTCGGATGAAACATAAAGAAGCTCAAGCGACATCCACCACTGCTAGCCCAGGCTGCCGACTGGAACCTATCCCCGATCGAAGAAGAAGCGGAAGAAGTACTCCAAACAAGCAAACATCGCTCTCACGTCATGATCATCGCATAACCTGTACACTGAATGGTGGTGTAGTAAGCTGTGAGCCACGAGGACTCAAACAATCCCATTACCATGGGTATCAAGACTAGCAAAGCTTAATGGGAAAGGAAGGGGTAAAGTGGTGAGGTTGCAGCAGCGACTAAGCATATATGGTGGCTAACATACGCAAATGAGGCGAGAAGAGAAACAAAGGAGCGGTCGTCAACTAGTAATGATCAAGAAGTGATCCTGAACTCCTACTTACGTCCGACATAACCCGAAACCGTGTTCTCCTCTCGATCAACCCGAAAAGAGACACTCACGATTACGCTACGGTTGGTGTATTTTAGAAGAGTTTGCTTCAAGTTTACTACAACCGGATATTAACAAATTCCCATCGCCACATAACCGAGCACGACTCTCGAAAGTTTATACCCTGCGGGGTGTCCCAACAGCCCATGATAAGCTCTCGCGATCAACGAAGGATATTCCTTCTCCCGGGAAGACCCAATCATCTCGGAATCCGGCTACAAGACATTTCGACAATAATAAAACAAGACCAGCAAAGCCGCCGGATGTGCCGACAAACCCGATAGGAGTCGCACGTACCTTGTTCTCGGGCACACCGGATAAGTCAGCCACGAGTAAAACCAGCCCTCTAGTTGCCCGTGGTGGCCCATGATCTGCTTCGGTTCGGAACAACACTCGAAGAAGCTTGGCCCGGGGGCTAAAATAAAGATGACCCTCGGGCTCCGAAACCCAAGGGAAAAAGGGCATAGGTGAGGCAAATGGTAAAACCAATGTTGGGCCTTCTTTGGAGGAGTCTTATTCAAAGCGAACTGTCAAGGGGTCCCATAAATCACCCGACCGCGTTAGGGACGCAAAATCGGGAACATAACACCGATATAGCGGAAACTAGGGCGGCAAGAGTGGAACAAAACACCGGGCATAAGGCCGAGCCTTCCACCCTTTACCAAGTATATAGATGCATTAATTAAATAAGATATATTGTGATATCCCAACAAGTAAACATGTTCCAACAAGGAACAACATCTCCATGTTCCAACAAGGAACAAACTTCATCTTCACCTGCAACTAACAACGCTATAAGAGGGGCTGAGCAAAGCAGTAACATAGCCAAACAACGGTTTGCTAGGAAGGGTGCAAAAGGTTAGAGGTTCATGGCAATATGGGAGGCTTGAGGAACAAGTGATAGGTAGCGCATCATAGCGATAGAACGAAACAACTAGCATAGCAATGATAGTAGTGAGATCCAGGGTAGCGGTCATCTTGCCTGAAATCCCGCTAGGAAGAAGAACGAGTCCATGAAGAAGACGAGCGGATGAAGCCGAACCAAGCGTGAGCGAACGAATCCTCACGATCGCATAGCGAAAAGGAACTATCGAGAAGAAGCACACAACATGGTAAACACACCACACATGAACAAGACATGATGCTCAACCAAGCATGATGCATGACAAAGCTACATGAAGCTACTCATGGCAAGAGATGATGCAAACAAGAGCAACACATCAAGATAAGTTTAAATGAGGCCGGAAACAACATATAACAACACCGGTAAGTCCTCATATGCAAATTTCGAAATTGCTCCAGATCCGAATAAACCTTATGTTCAAGTTGTTAAACAGCAAGTTAAGATGCACCACGATGATCTACACGAAATTCTAGTCAAGTTACATATAAAGTTCATTAGATTGAGACTACGCCTAGAAGATATGAGCAAAACAAGATAAGCATGGCATTGATGCAAAATGCATACAAACATCAAGCAAACACCTCAAAACAAGGATGCAACATGATAATATGAAACTACATGCTAAATCAAGCAAGTTTCATATAGAGCACACTCAAAACGGAGCAACGGTTCAACACATACACTCCACACAAGTTTAAAGGACAAGCTGTCCAAAACAGCAACTAGGCATAATGCAAGCATCAAAACACTCTGCTACAACAACTCAAGATAATAACAAAAGGCATGGGCATGATGTACAGGTAAAACATTACAAAACATGAACACTGAGCTATCTCCAGAAATCACTAGAACATGCTCAAAATGACATGGCAAGATTGCAAATAATAACAGTTTCAGACTTTGCAGAAATAACATCAGGTTGCAATGTTTAGAGCTATCAAACAACATGTTACAGGAACTTATCATGGCAAACAAAGGCATGGCATGAATCTACTAATTTCATAGAACAAAAGTCCCTTACTGACCATGAGCCAAAAAGGATCAGAAGACATGATGGCACCCATGTAAACATGGCAAGTCATATTACAGATTCATACATGGCAGGAACAACAATAAGTAGGCATGTTGGTGAGCTTGAACCACTCACCACAGAGCAATAAATGGCATGGAAAGGTAACCAACAGTAAGAAGACATATTTATTAAGCTAAGCATGGCAAGAACAACATCATAGCATACACGGATCAACTACAACAACCTTGGCAAAATTGAATAACATGTAAACAATCTGCCAGGAAACATTTTATAGCAAAAGTAGAGCTCGATTGACTCAAGCTATGGCACTCCATAATTGCAAACAAGGGCATGGATGGATAGAGACTAACCATATGTTCAAAACATCCTTACTGAAGTATCTCAAAATAAGCATGGAACTCTCGGTAGCATCAAGTTAACATGGCATAAAAATATCAGCAGAACAGGGGCTGAAATCAGCAACATCATGAAGCCTAGTTTGCATGCTTGTGCTAGTCACCACATAGATCACAAAAATACATGGCATACACCCCTGTAAAGATGGCATGGCATATTACAAAACACATGTAGGACTCAAGTTCATAGGGTGCACACATCAATCATGGCAAAAATGACAAAAGTGCATGTTACGATAAGAAAGCTGAAACTAACATCACATAGCCCTCTTCTAACAGCATTTGGCGCATCAAGATGAGCTCAAATGTAAATGATGCAATGAGAAGAAATGATGTACTCGTCGAGGCGAACAATTTTACATATTACACGCACTTTGGAAGGGTGTTGGGCTGCATCAAAGAGGGCTTTTGTTGTAACGTTGGGTAAACGACCTCCAAATGGCCCGAAACTTGGGCCGGCCGGTCTTACCGGG
>JAHIAM010020008.1:0-23162 GCA_021605205.1 Aegilops longissima
ACCACCATTGAGTATTACTCTCGTTGGCGGCCTCACACGGTCTTCTCATTCATCGGATGGATGTTAAGGCGGCTTTCTGAGCGGAGAGCTAAAGGAGAAATCTATATGCAACAGACTGATGGCTTTGTGATGGATGGTCGGGAAGGAAAGGTGTGTAAGTTGGTGAAATCTTTGTATGGCTGAGACAAGCGCCTAAGCAATGGCATGACAAGTTTAATGAAGCGTTGACATCTGTTGGCTTTGTTGTTAATGAGGCCGACAAATGTGTATACTATCGCTATGGTGGGGGCGAAGGAGTTATCTTGTGTTTGTATGTTGATGACATCGATATTTGGGACTAATCTCAAGTTGATCGAGGAGGTTAAGTCTTTCTCTCAGAACTTTGAGATGAAGGATCTTGGAGTGGCTGATGTTATCTTGAACATCAAGCTTTTGAGAGATGATGAGGTGGGATTACATACGCAATCCCATTATGTTGAGAAGGTGTTGAGTCGTTTTGGATATTGGACTGCAAACCATCTCAAACACCATATGATTCTAGTGTGCTGATTCGAAAGTCAAAAGGCACAGCTATAGATCAATTGAGATACTCTCAGTTGTTGGTTCCTCCGGTATCTAGCGGCATAGCGAGGCTGACATCGCATTTGCTATTAGCAAACTGAGCGATTGTTTCAAACGGGTGATGTACATTGGCGTGCTCTTGAGAGAGTTATCGTTATCTGAAAGGTACTATGAACTATGGACTACACTATACGGATACCGTCGGTGCTTGAAGGGTATAGTGATGCGAATTGGATCTCGATCTTGATGAGATGAAGGCCTGGCTGGGTATATGTTTACTCTTGGAGGTGGTGCTGTTTCTGGAAGTCTTGCAAGCAAGCGATCTTAACAAGATCGACAATGGAAGCAAATTAACAGCATTAGACACATCGGGTGGCGAAGCGAGAATGGCCGAGATCTATTGATGGACTTGCCGATGGTTGAAAAGCGGTTCGGCCATCCTTATGAACTGTGACAATCAAGCAGTTATTGTCAAGGTGAAGAGTTCAAGGACAACATGAAGTCCAACAAACACATAAGAATGAGATTGAAAGCTGTCGGAAAATTGAGAAACTCCGGAGTGATAGCGTTGGATTATATCAAGCGGCTAAGAATCTGGCAGATCCCTTCACTAAAGGGCTATCACGTGTTGTGATAGATAGCGCATCAAGGAGATGGGTATGAGACCCACATGAGTTGCCATGGTAGTAACCCAACCTATGTGATCGGAGATCCGTGAAGTAGGACACAGGAAAACAAGCGGTGGTGAGCGAGGAAAGTAATTTTACTAACCCACTCCGTTGGAGATGCAATACTTTCGAAGCTGTATGGAAGGATGACTCTGTCTTAATGTGTTCCAAGGCTTATATGCATAAGCAAGATGCTATCCTCTGAGCGATCTTTGGAGAACACACCTATATGAGCCCATTGCTGGTCACAGTCTATGAGATTGGGGTGATCTCTAGCAAGTTCATGAACAGGCCGAGTGTGACTAATATGCTCCACCGAGGGTCAGCCTTGACAGCCTCGTGTCAGTGAGACTTGTGGTGAAACTTCTTGGCGTAAGCCCGACAATTCAAGGCATAGTCCATTGTTCGGTTGTGAAGGAGTGTAACTACTTGGTCTAGGTGGAGCTCAACCTTAATCGGTCTCCTTGAGATCTTTGGTATATCAAAAGCAGTGTTTGGAACAAAGGACAAAGCTGGGCCCTGAGATCTGGTGGGGATTGTTGAAATATGAGATGGGCCTAGAGCCCATATGACAATTCAGATTTAATCTCTAAGGGCCCATGTAGGTGGCATGACAAGGTGGTGGGAAGTTTAGTCCCACCTTGGAAGTGGAAGGAGAGTTGGAGTGGTTTATAAGGGACTCTCTCCCTCATGCTATTGGAGCTTGAGAAGAGATGAGGCCCTCGCGCACTCCTCCTCCTCCGCTCGCCTCGCCACGCCACGCCTCGTCACGGCGCCGCGCCTTGAGGTTGCGGGATTGAGCGAGCCGAGCTCACTCCTATCGCTTCTTTTGCGGTCGAGAGCGGAGAGTCTTTGACAGGTGGGGCCACGATCTGAGGCGTCGGATCGTGGGCTACCGACTTGGGCGTGGGTTCAGCCCACGTCTCTCCTGTGCGCGCCTATATATGTGGGCGCTGCCAACCCTAGCCGCCACAAAAAAGCAGCGCATCTCCGCCTCACGCCCGCATTGTTCCTCTGCTGCTGCTGCGCGGCGCTCCGTCCGTTCACGCGTACACGGTTGGCGGAGAGCGAACCTCGAAACCCGCCTCTCCGGATCTGTGCGGGGAGAGGCGATTGGGTTTTGGGTAGCGACTCTGTATTTGCTCGCTTCTGTTCATCTCGTCCGCACCACCTTCATCTTCATCATGTCGACCGACCCGACCGTGCCGCCGTTGAGAAGGCGAGGCCGACAAGAAGGCCGCCGAGGATGCGCGGCTGCTGTCACCGCCACCACCACCGCATGGCGATTGGAGGGTATACATCGCTTATCCCTCTCGTGTTTCTTTCTGTTGTAGCAGTACTAGCGATATCGTAGATGTTTCTACTATGTCGTAGTACATGCTTTGTTAGATCGTAATCAGTATGTTATCAATGCTGTTCATGTCATGCTCATGATTTATTCATGGATTAATTTAATCGGAAAACTGCCTATTTTCTTATCAATCCAAAAACCTAATGTGTGTAGGAGTTTTTGAATTCTGGTTTCTTCTTGCTGCTGAAACCGTCACCGTTTACGGGGCGTACTTTAGCGTTAGCAGACTAAAACCACCTTATGGCTCCTGACCATGAGCGTGTTACAGGTGGCGGTGTGACTCCCATAGGAGCGATTGCTCTGAACAGGAGAAAGGCGTTTAAGGAGGCCTTGTGGTGTTCCTCGGGGCAGTTCGGCGTGATTGGAGATAAGCTGGTTGATGCATATTTACATATGCGGTCTGCCAAGGACTTGTGGGGGGCGCTCGAATCTAAGTTCGGGGCTGCGGCGGCTGGGGCAGATGTATATTATAGAGCAGTTCCACGATTACAAGATGGTTGAAAACCGTCTGTATTGGAGCAGGCTCATGAGATAATATGCATTGTTAAGGAGCTTGAGCTTCTTAAGTGCGAGTTACGGGCAAGTTTGTCATGGGCTGCATAATCGCTAAGCTTCCCAATTCTGGAGGAACTTTGCCACCACTCTGAAACATCGAGGCGTGAATTCTCTGTGGAGGATGTCATTGGCCATCGAGTGTTGAGCAGAATTCAAGGGCAAAGGACTGCATACGGAAAAAAGTTGAAGGAACCATGGCCAATATGGTGCATCGGAAGAACTCCAGTTCCACAAGCCCAAGGGAAAGAGCGGTGTCCAGCAGTGCCGACTTTAAGAAGAAGGGTAAGAAGACCTTCAAGAAGAACAAGAAGGATGAGGGCTGCTTTACTTGTGGTTATTTGGAACATTGGGCCAACAAGTGCCCAAACAAGTACAAGAAGCAAGGCAGGACTCCAAGTCATCAATATGATTGTGAGCAACAATGAGAGTGGTGCATCTAGAGTGCAGTAATTTATTTGCTGTATTTTCGGTTTGGCCGTCCACCGATTGGTGGAGTCGACACAGTGCAGGTGTTCATGTGTGTCTTGACATTTCATTGTTTTCTTCTTACCAGGCCACAGTCACGGGTCCGTCTTGATGGGGAATGGCGCGAGTGCTTCATTCTTGGTGTTGTACGGTCGATCTGAAGTTTACTTGGGCAGGATCGTCTGGTGAAGAGCGTGCAGCATGTCCCGCCATCAAGAAGAACCTAGTTAGTGGCTCCCTTCTATGTAGAGAAGGGTTTAAGTTGGTATTCGAGTCTAATAAATTAGTTATTCTGAAATATGGACTATTTGTTGGAAAGGGTTATGAATGCGGAGGCATGTTCCGCCTTTCTCTTGCAGATCTATGTAATAAAGTCGTGAACAATATTCATTTGAGTGTTAATGAATCTGAAGTATGGCATTCACGTCTTTGTCACATTAGTTTGGTGTTATGTGTGGCTAGCAAAATCGAATTTAATCCGAGTTTCACTTTAGCCAAAGGTTCTAAGTGCCATTCGTGTGTACAATCTAAACAACCTCTTAAGCCTCACAAGGCAGCGGAGGAGAGACATTAGCGCCCTTGGAACTCATACATTCGATCTTTGTGAGATGAATGGTGTGTTGACTAAAGGTGGAAAGAAATATTTCATGACTTTGATAGATGATTCCACTAGATATTGCTATGTGTATCTGTTAAATACTAAAGATGAGGCTCTACACTACTTCAAAATCTATAAGGCGAAGTTGAGAATCAACTTGAAAAGAAAATTAAGCGAGTCGGTCAGATCGTGGTGGAAGTACTTCTCGAAAGAGTTTGATGCCTTACATGCGGAACACGGTATTATTCACGAGAGGGCGCCTCCTACTCACCCAGTCAAGCGGGGTTGCGGCGGAAAAACCGTACTCTAACTGATTTGGTTAGCGCCATGTTAGATCGTCGGGTTTATCAAGGCATGGTGGGGAGGCTATAATGACATCATGTCATGTCTGAATAAAGTTCCGACAAAGGATAACGAGATCACTCCTTATGAGAAGTGGACCAAGAGAAGGACAACACTCTCGTGCTTACGTGCTTGGGGCTGCTTGGCGAAAGTTAATGTGCGATCCCCAAAAGCGTAAGCTTGGACCAAAAGCGTAATTTGTGTTAATTTGGGCTCTGTTGTGAATAGTGTTGGCTATAGATTTCTAGTAGTGAAATCTGAGGTACGACATGAAGGTCGGTACAATTATGGAGTCTAAAGGCGCTACATTCTTTGAGGACATTTTCCCCATGAGAGATGTACAAAGCACTTCTAGGCAGGAATCGAGGAGACTCTGAACCTGCCATTCGATGGAATATTATAATCAAACACATGATGAAAATCACTGAGGAGGATAATGAGGAATCCCTTGGTAGGGGCAAGAGACAAAGGACTGTAAAGACCTTTGGTGATGATTTCTTCATATACCTCGTGGAGGATAATCCACTTCTATTTGAAGCATATGCATCTCGAAGTGACTCTTTGGAAGGATGCGGTCCGTGGCGAGATGGATTCCATCATGGCTAACGGGACTTGGGAGCTTCTTGAGCGTCCTTATGGTTGCAAACCATTGGGATGCAAGTGGGTGTTCAAGAAGAAGCTTAGGCTGACGGTACAATAGAAAAGTACAAGGCTAGGCTTGTGGCCAAGGCTCGCCGAGAAAGAAGAAGAAGATTTCTTGACACTTATTCACCGTGGCGGAATGACCACCATTGAGTATTACTCTCGTTGGCGGCCTCACGGTCTTCTCATTCATCGGATGGATGTTAAGGCGGCTTTCTGAGCGGAGAGCTAAAGGAGAAATCTATATGCAACGACTGATGGCTTTGTGATGGATGGTCGGGAAGGAAAGGTGTGTAAGTTGGTGAAATCTTTGTATGGCTGAGACAAGCGCCTAAGCAATGGCATGACAAGTTTAATGAAGCGTTGACATCTGTTGGCTTTGTTGTTAATGAGGCCGACAAATGTGTATACTATCGCTATGGTGGGGCGAAGGAGTTATCTTGTGTTTGTATGTTGATGACATCTCGATATTTGGGACTAATCTCAAGTTGATCGAGGAGGTTAAGTCTTTCTGTCTCGAACTTTGAGATGAAGGATCTTGGAGTGGCTGATGTTATCTTGAACATCAAGCTTTTGAGAGATGATGAGGTGGGATTACATACGCAATCCCATTATGTTGAGAAGGTGTTGAGTCGTTTTGGATATTGGACTGCAAACCATCTCAAACACCATATGATTCTAGTGTCTGATTCGAAAGTCAAAAGGCACAGCTATAGATCAATTGAGATACTCTCAGTTGTTGGTTCCTCCGGTATCTAGCGGCATAGCGAGGCTGACATCGCATTTGCTATTAGCAAACTGAGCGATTGTTTCCAAACGGGTGATGTACATTGGCGTGCTCTTGAGAGAGTTATCGTTATCTGAAAGGTACTATGAACTATGGACTACACTATACGGATACCGTCGGTGCTTGAAGGGTATAGTGATGCGAATTGGATCTCGATCTTGATGAGATGAAGGCCTGGCGGGTATATGTTTACTCTTGGAGGTGGTGCTGTTTCTGGAAGTCTTGCAAGCAAGCGATCTTAACAAGATCGACAATGGAAGCAGAATTAACAGCATTAGACACATCGGGTGGCGAAGCGAGAATGGCCGAGATCTATTGATGGACTTGCCGATGGTTGAAAAGCGGTTCGGCCATCCTTATGAACTGTGACAATCAAGCAGTTATTGTCAAGGTGAAGAGTTCAAGGACAACATGAAGTCCAACAAACACATAAGAATGAGATTGAAAGCTGTCGGAAAATTGAGAAACTCCGGAGTGATAGCGTTGGATTATATCAAGCGGCTAAGAATCTGGAGATCCCTTCACTAAAGGGCTATCACGTGTTGTGATAGATAGCGCATCAAGGAGATGGGTATGAGACCCACATGAGTTGCCATGGTAGTAACCCAACCTATGTGATCGGAGATCCGTGAAGTAGGACACAGGAAAACAAGCGGTGGTGAGCGAGGAAAGTAATTTTACTAACCCACTCCGTTGGAGATGCAATACTTTGAAGCTGTATGGAAGGATGACTCTGTCTTAATGTGTTCCAAGGCTTATATGCATAAGCAAGATGCTATCCTCTGAGCGATCTTTGGAGAACACACCTATATGAGCCCATTGCTGGTCACAGTCTATGAGATTGGGGTGATCTCTAGCAAGTTCATGAACAGGCCGAGTGTGACTAATATGCTCCACCGAGGGTCAGCCTTGACAGCCTCGTGTCAGTGAGACTTGTGGTGAAACTTCTTGGCGTAAGCCCGACAATTCAAGGCATAGTCCATTGTTAGTTGTGAAGGAGTGTAACTACTTGGTCTAGGTGGAGCTCAACCTTAATCGGTCTCCTTGAGATCTTTGGTATATCAAAGCAGTGTTTGGAACAAAGGACAAAGCTGGGCCCCTGAGATCTGGTGGGGATTGTTGAAATATGAGATGGGCCTAGAGCCCATATGACAATTCAGATTTAATCTCTAAGGGCCCATGTAGGTGGCATGACAAGGTGGTGGGAAGTTTAGTCCCACCTTGGAAGTGGAAGGAGAGTTGGAGTGGTTTATAAGGGACTCTCTCCCTCATGCTATTGGAGCTTGAGAAGAGATGAGGCCCTCGCGCACTCCTCCTCCTCCGCTCGCCTCGCCACGCCACGCCTCGTCACGGCCAGCTTGTGGGTTGCGGGATTGAGCGAGCCGAGCTCACTCCTATCGCTTCTTTTGCGGTCGAGAGCGGAGAGTCTTTGACAGGTGGGGCCACGATCTGAGGCGTCGGATCGTGGGCTACCGACTTGGGCGTGGGTTCAGCCCACGTCTCTCCTGTGTGCAGCGCCTATATATGTGGGCGCTGCCAACCCTAGCCGCCACGAAAAGCAGAGCGCATCTCCGCCTCACGCCCGCATTGTTCCTCTGCTGCTGCTGCGCGGCGCTCCGTCCGTTCACGCGTACACGGTTGGCGGGAGAGCGAACCTCGAAACCCGCCTCTCCGGATCTGTGCGGGGAGAGGCGATGGGTTTTGGGTAGCGACTACTGACTGCTCGCTTCTGTTCATCTCGTCCGCACCACCTTCATCTTCATCATGTCGACCGACCCGACCGTGCCGCCGCTGAGAAGGCGAGGCCGACAAGAAAGCCGCCGAGGATGCGCGGCTGCTGTCACCGCCACCACCACCGCATGGCGATTGGAGGGTATACATCGCTTATCCCTCTCGTGTTTCTTTCTGTTGTAGCGAGTACTAGCGATATCGTAGATGTTTCTACTATGTCGTAGTACATGCTTTGTTAGATCGTAATCAGTATGTTATCAATGCTGTTCATGTCATGCTCATGATTTATTCATGGATTAATTTAATCGGAAAACTGCCTATTTTCTTATCAATCCAAAAACCTAATGTGTGTAGGAGTTTTTGAATTCTGGTTTTCTTGCTGCTTTGAAACCGTCACCGTTTACGGGGCGTACTTTAGCGTTAGCAGACTAAAACCACCTTATGGCTCCTGACCATGAGCGTGTTACAGGTGGCGGTGTGACTCCCATAGGAGCGATTGCTCTGAACAGGAGAAAGGCGTTTAAGGAGGCCTTGTGGTGTTCCTCGGGGCAGTTCGGCGTGATTGGAGATAAGCTGGTTGATGCATATTTACATGTGCGGTCTGCAAGGACTTGTGGGGCGCTCGAATCTAAGTTCGGGGCTGCCGGCTGGGGCAGATGTATATTATAGAGCAGTTCCACGATTACAAGATGGTTGAAAACCGTCTGTATTGGAGCAGGCTCATGAGATAATATGCATTGTTAAGGAGCTTGAGCTTCTTAAGTGCGAGTTTACGGGCAAGTTTGTCGCATGGGCTGCATAATCGCTAAGCTTCCCAATTCTGGAGGAACTTTGCCACCACTCTGAAACATCGAGGCGTGAATTCTCTGTGGAGGATGTCATTGGCCATCTGAGTGTTGAGCAGAATTCAAGGGCAAAGGACTGCATACGGAAAAAGGGTGAAGGAACCACATGGCCAATATGGTGCATCGGAAGAACTCCAGTTCCACAAGCCCAAGGGAAAGAGCGGTGTCCAGCAGTGCCGACTTTAAGAAGAAGGGTAAGAAGACCTTCAAGAAGAACAAGAAGGATGAGGGCTGCTTTACTTGTGGTTATTTGGAACATTGGGCCAACAAGTGCCCAAACAAGTACAAGAAGCAAGGGCAGGACTCCAAGTCATCAATATGATTGTGAGCAACAATGAGAGTGGTGCATCAGGTGCAGTAATTTATTTGCTGTATTTTCGGTTTGGCCGTCCACCGATTGGTGGAGTCGACACAGTGCAGGTGTTCATGTGTGTCTGACATTTCATTTTCTTCTTACCAGGCCACAGTCACGGGTCCGTCTTGATGGGGAATGGTAGCGAGTGCTTACATTCTTGGTGTTGTACGGTCGATCTGAAGTTTACTTGGGCAGGATCGTCTGGTGAAGAGCGTGCAGCATGTCCCGCCATCAAGAAGAACCTAGTTAGTGGCTCCCTTCTATGTAGAGAAGGGTTTAAGTTGGTATTCGAGTCTAATAAATTAGTTATTCTGAAATATGGACTATTTGTTGGAAAGGGTTATGAATGCGGAGGCATGTTCCGCCTTTCTCTTGCAGATCTATGTAATAAAGTCGTGAACAATATTCATTTGAGTGTTAATGAATCTGAAGTATGGCATTCACGTCTTTGTCACATTAGTTTGGTGTTATGTGTGGCTAGCAAAATCGAATTTAATCCGAGTTTCACTTTAGCCAAAGGTTCTAAGTGCCATTCGTGTGTACAATCTAAACAACCTCATAAGCCTCACAAGGCAGCGGAGGAGAGACACTTAGCGCCCTTGGAACTCATACATTCGATCTTTGTGAGATGAATGGTGTGTTGACTAAAGGTGGAAAGAAATATTTCATGACTTTGATAGATGATTCCACTAGATATTGCTATGTGTATCATTAAATACTAAAGATGAGGCTCTACACTACTTCAAAATCTATAAGGCGAAGTTGAGAATCAACTTGAAAAGAAAATTAAGCGAGTCGGTCGGATCGTGGTGGAAGTACTTCTCGAAAGAGTTTGATGCCTTACATGCGGAACACGGTATTATTCACGAGAGGGCGCCTCCTACTCACCCAGTCAAGCGGGGTTGCGGCGGAAAAACCGTACTCTAACTGATTTGGTTAGCGCCATGTTAGATCGTCGGGTTTATCAAGGCATGGTGGGGAGGCTATAATGACATCATGTCATGTCTGAATAAAGTTCCGACAAAGGATAACGAGATCACTCCTTATGAGAAGTGGACCAGAGAAGGACAACACTCTCGTACTTACGTGCTTGGGGCTGCTTGGCGAAAGTTAATGTGCGATCCCCAAAAGCGTAAGCTTGGACCAAAAGGCGTGGATTTGTGTTAATTTGGGCTCTGTTGTGAATAGTGTTGGCTATAGATTTCTAGTAGTGAAATCTGAGGTACGACATGAAGGTCGGTACAATTATGGAGTCTAAAGGCGCTACATTCTTTGAGGACATTTTCCCCATGAGAGATGTACAAAGCACTTCTAGGCAGGAATCGAGGAGACTCTGAACCTGCCATTCGATGGAATATTATAATCAAACACATGATGAAAATCACGAGGAGGATAATGAGAATCCCTTGGTAGGGGCAAGAGACAAAGGACTGTAAAGACCTTTGGTGATGATTTCTTCATATACCTCGTGGAGGATAATCCACTTCTATTTGAAGCATATGCATCTCGAAGTGACTCTTTGGAAGGATGCGGTCCGTGGCGAGATGGATTCCATCATGGCTAACGGGACTTGGGAGCTTCTTGAGCGTCCTTATGGTTGCAAACCATTGGGATGCAAGTGGGTGTTCAAGAAGAAGCTTAGGCTGACGGTACAATAGAAAAGTACAAGGCTAGGCTTGTGGCCAAGACTCGCCGAGAAAGAAGAAGAAGATTTCTTGACACTTATTCACCGTGGCGGATGACCACCATTGAGTATTACTCTCGTTGGCGGCCTCACGGTCTTCTCATTCATCGGATGGATGTTAAGGCGGCTTTCTGAGCGGAGAGCTAAAGGAGAAATCTATATGCAACGACTGATGGCTTTGTGATGGATGGTCGGGAAGGAAAGGTGTGTAAGTTGGTGAAATCTTTGTATGGCTGAGACAAGCGCCTAAGCAATGGCATGACAAGTTTAATGAAGCGTTGACATCTGTTGGCTTTGTTGTTAATGAGGCCGACAAATGTGTATACTATCGCTATGGTGGGGCGAAGGAGTTATCTTGTGTTTGTATGTTGATGACATCTTGATATTTGGGACTAATCTCAAGTTGATCGAGGAGGTTAAGTCTTTCTGTCTCAGAACTTTGAGATGAAGGATCTTGGAGTGGCTGATGTTATCTTGAACATCAAGCTTTTGAGAGATGATGAGGTGGGATTACATACGCAATCCCATTATGTTGAGAAGGTGTTGAGTCGTTTTGGATATTGGACTGCAAACCATCTCAAACACCATATGATTCTAGTGTCTGATTCGAAAGTCAAAAGGCACAGCTATAGATCAATTGAGATACTCTCAGTTGTTGGTTCCTCCGGTATCTAGCGGCATAGCGAGGCTGACATCGCATTTGCTATTAGCAAACTGAGGCGATTGTTTCAAACGGGTGATGTACATTGGCGTGCTCTTGAGAGAGTTATCGTTATCTGAAAGGTACTATGAACTATGGACTACACTATACGGATACCGTCGGTGCTTGAAGGGTATAGTGATGCGAATTGGATCTCGATCTTGATGAGATGAAGGCCTGGCTGGGTATATGTTTACTCTTGGAGGTGGTGCTGTTTCTGGAAGTCTTGCAAGCAAGCGATCTTAACAAGATCGACAATGGAAGCAGAATTAACAGCATTAGACACATCGGGTGGCGAAGCGAGAATGGCCGAGATCTATTGATGGACTTGCCGATGGTTGAAAAGCGGTTCGGCCATCCTTATGAACTGTGACAATCAAGCAGTTATTGTCAAGGTGAAGAGTTCAAGGACAACATGAAGTCCAACAAACACATAAGAATGAGATTGAAAGCTGTCGGAAAATTGAGAAACTCCGGAGTGATAGCGTTGGATTATATCAAGCGGCTAAGAATCTGGAGATCCCTTCACTAAAGGGCTATCACGTGTTGTGATAGATAGCGCATCAAGGAGATGGGTATGAGACCCACATGAGTTGCCATGGTAGTAACCCAACCTATGTGATCGGAGATCCGTGAAGTAGGACACAGGAAAACAAGCGGTGGTGAGCGAGGAAAGTAATTTTACTAACCCACTCCGTTGGAGATGCAATACTTTGAAGCTGTATGGAAGGATGACTCTGTCTTAATGTGTTCCAAGGCTTATATGCATAAGCAAGATGCTATCCTCTGAGCGATCTTTGGAGAACACACCTATATGAGCCCATTGCTGGTCACAGTCTATGAGATTGGGGTGATCTCTAGCAAGTTCATGAACAGGCCGAGTGTGACTAATATGCTCCACCGAGGGTCAGCCTTGACAGCCTCGTGTCAGTGAGACTTGTGGTGAAACTTCTTGGCGTAAGCCCGACAATTCAAGGCATAGTCCATTGTTGGTTGTGAAGGAGTGTAACTACTTGGTCTAGGTGGAGCTCAACCTTAATCGGTCTCCTTGAGATCTTTGGTATATCAAAGCAGTGTTTGGAACAAAGGACAAAGCTGGGCCCTGAGATCTGGTGGGGATTGTTGAAATATGAGATGGGCCTAGAGCCCATATGACAATTCAGATTTAATCTCTAAGGGCCCATGTAGGTGGCATGACAAGGTGGTGGGAAGTTTAGTCCCACCTTGGAAGTGGAAGGAGAGTTGGAGTGGTTTATAAGGGACTCTCTCCCTCATGCTATTGGAGCTTGAGAAGAGATGAGGCCCTCGCGCCTCCTCCTCCTCCTCGCCTCGCCTCGCCACGCCACGCCTCGTCACGGCCGCGCCTTGTGGTTGCAGGATTGAGCCGAGCCGAGCTCACTCCTATCGCTTCTTTTGCGGTCGAGAGCGGAGAGTCTTTGACAGGTGGGGCCACGATCTGAGGCGTCGGATCGTGGGCTACCGACTTGGGCGTGGGTTCAGCCCACGTCTCTCCTGTGCAGCGCCTATATATGTGGGCGCTGCCAACCCTAGCCGCCACGAAAAGCAGAGCGCATCTCCGCCTCACGCCCGCATTGTTCTCTGCTGCTGCTGCTGCGCGGCGCTCCGTCCGTTCACGCGTACGGTTGGCGGGAGAGCGAACCTCGAAACCCGCCTCTCCGGATCTGTGCGGGGGAGAGGCGATTGGGTTTTGGGTAGCGACTACTGCGACTGCTCGCTTCTGTTCATCTCGTCCGCACCACCTTCATCTTCATCATGTCGACCGACCCGACCGTGCCGCCGCTGAGAAGGCGAGGCCGACAAGAAGGCCGCCGAGGATGCGGCTGCTGTCACCGCCACCACCACCGCATGGCGATTGGAGGGTATACATCGCTTATCCCTCTCGTGTTTCTTTCTGTTGTAGCGTACTAGCGATATCGTAGATGTTTCTACTATGTCGTAGTACATGCTTTGTTAGATAAATGTCAGTATGTTATCAATGCTGTTCATGTCATGCTCATGATTTATTCATGGATTAATTTAATCGGAAAACTGCCTATTTTCTTATCAATCCAAAAACCTAATGTGTGTAGGAGTTTTTGAATTCTGGTTTTCTGCTGCTGCTGAAACCGTCACCGTTTACGGGGCGTACTTTAGCGTTAGCAGACTAAAACCACCTTATGGCTCCTGACCATGAGCGTGTTACAGGTGGCGGTGTGACTCCATAGGAGCGATCGCTCTGAACAGGAGAAAGGCGTTTAAGGAGGCCTTGTGGTGTTCCTCGGGGCAGTTCTGGCGTGATTGGAGATAAGCTGGTTGATGCATATTTACATGTGCGGTCTGCCAAGGACTTGTGGGGCGCTCGAATCTAAGTTCGGGGCTGCCGGCTGGGGCAGATGTATATTATAGAGCAGTTCCACGATTACAAGATGGTTGAAAACCGTCTGTATTGGAGCAGGCTCATGAGATAATATGCATTGTTAAGGAGCTTGAGCTTCTTAAGTGCGAGTTACGGGCAAGTTTGTCATGGGCTGCATAATCGCTAAGCTTCCCAATTCTGGAGGAACTTTGCCACCACTCTGAAACATCGAGGCGTGAATTCTCTGTGGAGGATGTCATTGGCCATCTGAGTGTTGAGCAGAATTCAAGGGCAAAGGACTGCATACGGAAAAGGGGTGAAGGAACCATGGCCAATATGGTGCATCGGAAGAACTCCAGTTCCACAAGCCCAAGGGAAAGAGCGGTGTCCAGCAGTGCCGACTTTAAGAAGAAGGGTAAGAAGACCTTCAAGAAGAACAAGAAGGATGAGGGCTGCTTTACTTGTGGTTATTTGGAACATTGGGCCAACAAGTGCCCAAACAAGTACAAGAAGCAAGGCAGGACTCCAAGTCTGTCAATATGATTGTGAGCAACAATGAGAGTGGTGCATCTGAGTGCAGTAATTTATTTGCTGTATTTTCGGTTTGGCCGTCCACCGATTGGTGGAGTCGACACAGTGCAGGTGTTCATGTGTGTCTGACATTTCATTGTTTTCTTCTTACCAGGCCACAGTCACGGGTCCGTCTTGATGGGGAATGGCGCGAGTGCTTACATTCTTGGTGTTGTACGGTCGATCTGAAGTTTACTTGGGCAGGATCGTGCTGGTGAAGAAGCGTGCAGCATGTCCCGCCATCAAGAAGAACCTAGTTAGTGGCTCCCTTCTATGTAGAGAAGGGTTTAAGTTGGTATTCGAGTCTAATAAATTAGTTATTCTGAAATATGGACTATTTGTTGGAAAGGGTTATGAATGCGGAGGCATGTTCCGCCTTTCTCTTGCAGATCTATGTAATAAAGTCGTGAACAATATTCATTTGAGTGTTAATGAATCTGAAGTATGGCATTCACGTCTTTGTCACATTAGTTTGGTGTTATGTGCGGCTAGCAAAATCGAATTTAATCCGAGTTTCACTTTAGCCAAAGGTTCTAAGTGCCATTCGTGTGTACAATCTAAACAACCTCTTAAGCCTCACAAGGCAGCAGCGGAGGAGAGACATAGCATACTTGGAACTCATACATTCGATCTTTGTGAGATGAATGGTGTGTTGACTAAAGGTGGAAAGAAATATTTCATGACTTTGATAGATGATTCCACTAGATATTGCTATGTGTATCTGTTAAATACTAAAGATGAGGCTCTACACTACTTCAAAATCTATAAGGCGAAGTTGAGAATCAACTTGAAAAGAAAATTAAGCGAGTCGGTCGGATCGTGGTGGAAGTACTTCTCGAAAGAGTTTGATGCCTTACATGCGGAACACGGTATTATTCACGAGAGGGCGCCTCCCTACTCACCCAGTCAAGCGGGGTTGCGGCGGAAAAACCGTACTCTAACTGATTTGGTTAGCGCCATGTTAGATCGTCGGGTTTATCAAGGCATGGTGGGGGAGGCTATAATGACATCATGTCATGTCTGAATAAAGTTCCGACAAAGGATAACGAGATCACTCCTTATGAGAAGTGGACCAAGAGAAGGACAACACTCTCGTACTTACGTGCTTGGGGCTGCTTGGCGAAAGTTAATGTGCGATCCCCAAAAGCGTAAGCTTGGACCAAAAGCGTGGATTTGTGTTAATTTGGGCTCTGTTGTGAATAGTGTTGGCTATAGATTTCTAGTAGTGAAATCTGAGGTACGACATGAAGGTCGGTACAATTATGGAGTCTAAAGGCGCTACATTCTTTGAGGACATTTTCCCCATGAGAGATGTACAAAGCACTTCTAGGCAGGAATCGAGGAGACTCTGAACCTGCCATTCGATGGAATATTATAATCAAACACATGATGAAAATCTGAGGAGGATAATGAGGAATCCCTTGGTAGGGGCAAGAGACAAAGGACTGTAAAGACCTTTGGTGATGATTTCTTCATATACCTCGTGGAGGATAATCCACTTCTATTTGAAGCATATGCATCTCGAAGCTGACTCTTTGGAAGGATGCGGTCCGTGTGAGATGGATTCCATCATGGCTAACGGGACTTGGGAGCTTCTTGAGCGTCCTTATGGTTGCAAACCATTGGGATGCAAGTGGGTGTTCAAGAAGAAGCTTAGGCTGACGGTACAATAGAAAAGTACAAGGCTAGGCTTGTGGCCAAGACTACGCCGAGAAAGAAGAAGAAGATTTCTTGACACTTATTCACCGTGGCGGATGACCACCATTGAGTATTACTCTCGTTGGCGGCCTCACGGTCTTCTCATTCATCGGATGGATGTTAAGGCGGCTTTCTGAGCGGAGAGCTAAAGGAGAAATCTATATGCAACAGACTGATGGCTTTGTGATGGATGGTCGAGGAAGGAAAGGTGTGTAAGTTGGTGAAATCTTTGTATGGCTGAGACAAGCGCCTAAGCAATGGCATGACAAGTTTAATGAAGCGTTGACATCTGTTGGCTTTGTTGTTAATGAGGCCGACAAATGTGTATACTATCGCTATGGTGGGGGCGAAGGAGTTATCTTGTGTTTGTATGTTGATGACATCTGATATTTGGGACTAATCTCAAGTTGATCGAGGAGGTTAAGTCTTTCTGTCTCGAACTTTGAGATGAAGGATCTTGGAGTGGCTGATGTTATCTTGAACATCAAGCTTTTGAGAGATGATGAGGTGGGATTACATACGCAATCCCATTATGTTGAGAAGGTGTTGAGTCGTTTTGGATATTGGACTGCAAACCATCTCAAACACCATATGATTCTAGTGTGCTGATTCGAAAGTCAAAAGGCACAGCTATAGATCAATTGAGATACTCTCAGTTGTTGGTTCCTCCGGTATCTAGCGGCATAGCGAGGCTGACATCGCATTTGCTATTAGCAAACTGAGCGATTGTTTCAAACGGGTGATGTACATTGGCGTGCTCTTGAGAGAGTTATCGTTATCTGAAAGGTACTATGAACTATGGACTACACTATACGGATACCGTCGGTACTTGAAGGGTATAGTGATGCGAATTGGATCTCGATCTTGATGAGATGAAGGCCTGGCTGGGTATATGTTTACTCTTGGAGGTGGTGCTGTTTCTGGAAGTCTTGCAAGCAAGCGATCTTAACAAGATCGACAATGGAAGCAGAATTAACAGCATTAGACACATCGGGTGGCGAAGCAGAATGGCCGAGATCTATTGATGGACTTGCCGATGGTTGAAAAGCGGTTCGGCCATCCTTATGAACTGTGACAATCAAGCAGTTATTGTCAAGGTGAAGAGTTCAAGGACAACATGAAGTCCAACAAACACATAAGAATGAGATTGAAAGCTGTCGGAAAATTGAGAAACTCCGGAGTGATAGCGTTGGATTATATCAAGCGGCTAAGAATCTGGCGAGATCCCTTCACTAAAGGGCTATCACGTGTTGTGATAGATAGCGCATCAAGGAGATGGGTATGAGACCCACATGAGTTGCCATGGTAGTAACCCAACCTATGTGATCGGAGATCCGTGAAGTAGGACACAGGAAAACAAGCGGTGGTGAGCGAGGAAAGTAATTTTACTAACCCACTCCGTTGGAGATGCAATACTTTCGAAGCTGTATGGAAGGATGACTCTGTCTTAATGTGTTCCAAGGCTTATATGCATAAGCAAGATGCTATCCTCTGAGCGATCTTTGGAGAACACACCTATATGAGCCCATTGCTGGTCACAGTCTATGAGATTGGGGTGATCTCTAGCAAGTTCATGAACAGGCCGAGTGTGACTAATATGCTCCACCGAGGGTCAGCCTTGACAGCCTCGTGTCAGTGAGACTTGTGGTGAAACTTCTTGGCGTAAGCCCGACAATTCAAGGCATAGTCCATTGTTGGTTGTGAAGGAGTGTAACTACTTGGTCTAGGTGGAGCTCAACCTTAATCGGTCTCCTTGAGATCTTTGGTATATCAAAGCAGTGTTTGGAACAAAGGACAAAGCTGGGCCCCTGAGATCTGGTGGGGATTGTTGAAATATGAGATGGGCCTAGAGCCCATATGACAATTCAGATTTAATCTCTAAGGGCCCATGTAGGTGGCATGACAAGGTGGTGGGAAGTTTAGTCCCACCTTGGAAGTGGAAGGAGAGTTGGAGTGGTTTATAAGGGACTCTCTCCCTCATGCTATTGGAGCTTGAGAAGAGATGAGGCCCTCGCGCCTCCTCCTCCTCCCTTCGCCTCGCCACGCCACGCCTCGTCACGGCCGCGCCTTGCGGGTTGCAGAGATTGAGCCGAGCCGAGCTCACTCCTATCGCTTCTTTTGCGGTCGAGAGCGGAGAGTCTTTGACAGGTGGGGCCACGATCTGAGGCGTCGGATCGTGGGCTACCGACTTGGGCGTGGGTTCAGCCCACGTCTCTCCTGTGCGCGCTATATATATGGGCGCTGCCAACCCTAGCCGCCACAAAAAGCAGAGCGCATCTCCGCCTCACGCCCGCATTGTTCCTCTGCTGCTGCTGCCGCGGCGCTCCGTCCGTTCACGCGTACACGGTTGGCGGGAGAGCGAACCTCGAAACCCGCCTCTCCGGATCTGTGCGGGGAGAGGCGATGGGGTTTTGGGTAGCGACTACTGCGACTGCTGCTTCTGTTCATCTCGTCCGCACCACCTTCATCTTCATCATGTCGACCGACCCGACCGTGCCGCCGCTGAGAAGGCGAGGCCGACAAGAAGGCCGCCGAGGATGCGCGGCTGCTGTCACCGCCACCACCACCGCATGGCGATTGGAGGGTATACATCGCTTATCCCTCTCGTGTTTCTTTCTATTGTTGTAGCAGTACTAGCGATATCGTAGATGTTTCTACTATGTCGTAGTACATGCTTTGTTAGATAAATGTCAGTATGTTATCAATGCTGTTCATGTCATGCTCATGATTTATTCATGGATTAATTTAATCGGAAAACTGCCTATTTTCTTATCAATCCAAAAACCTAATGTGTGTAGGAGTTTTTGAATTCTGGTTTTTCTGCTGCTGAAACCGTCACCGTTTACGGGGCGTACTTTAGCGTTAGCAGACTAAAACCACCTTATGGCTCCTGACCATGAGCGTGTTACAGGTGGCGGTGTGACTCCCATAGGAGCGATTGCTCTGAACAGGAGAAAGGCGTTTAAGGAGGCCCTTGTGGTGTTCCTCGGGGCAGTTCGGCGTGATTGGAGATAAGCTGGTTGATGCATATTTACATGTGCGGTCTGCCAAGGACTTGTGGGGCGCTCGAATCTAAGTTCGGGGCTGCGGCGGCTGGGGCAGATGTATATTATAGAGCAGTTCCACGATTACAAGATGGTTGAAAACCGTCTGTATTGGAGCAGGCTCATGAGATAATATGCATTGTTAAGGAGCTTGAGCTTCTTAAGTGCGAGTTACGGGCAAGTTTGTCATGGGCTGCATAATCGCTAAGCTTCCCAATTCTGGAGGAACTTTGCCACCACTCTGAAACATCGAGGCGTGAATTCTCTGTGGAGGATGTCATTGGCCATCTGAGTGTTGAGCAGAATTCAAGGGCAAAGGACTGCATACGGAAAAAGGTTGAAGGAACCATGGCCAATATGGTGCATCGGAAGAACTCCAGTTCCACAAGCCCAAGGGAAAGAGCGGTGTCCAGCAGTGCCGACTTTAAGAAGAAGGGTAAGAAGACCTTCAAGAAGAACAAGAAGGATGAGGGCTGCTTTACTTGTGGTTATTTGGAACATTGGGCCAACAAGTGCCCAAACAAGTACAAGAAGCAAGGCAGGACTCCAAGTCATCAATATGATTGTGAGCAACAATGAGAGTGGTGCATCAGAGTGCAGTAATTTATTTGCTGTATTTTCGGTTTGGCCGTCCACCGATTGGTGGAGTCGACACAGTGCAGGTGTTCATGTGTGTCTGACATTTCATTGTTTTCTTCTTACCAGGCCACAGTCACGGGTCCGTCTTGATGGGGAATGGCGCGAGTGCTTACATTCTTGGTGTTGCACGGTCGATCTGAAGTTTACTTGGGCAGGATCGTGCAGGTGAAGAGCGTGCAGCATGTCCCGCCATCAAGAAGAACCTAGTTAGTGGCTCCCTTCTATGTAGAGAAGGGTTTAAGTTGGTATTCGAGTCTAATAAATTAGTTATTCTGAAATATGGACTATTTGTTGGAAAGGGTTATGAATGCGGAGGCATGTTCCGCCTTTCTCTTGCAGATCTATGTAATAAAGTCGTGAACAATATTCATTTGAGTGTTAATGAATCTGAAGTATGGCATTCACGTCTTTGTCACATTAGTTTGGTGTTATGTGTGGCTAGCAAAATCGAATTTAATCCGAGTTTCACTTTAGCCAAAGGTTCTAAGTGCCATTCGTGTGTACAATCTAAACAACCTCTTAAGCCTCACAAGGCAGCGGAGGAGAGACATAGCGCCCTTGGAACTCATACATTCGATCTTTGTGAGATGAATGGTGTGTTGACTAAAGGTGGAAAGAAATATTTCATGACTTTGATAGATGATTCCACTAGATATTGCTATGTGTATCTGTTAAATACTAAAGATGAGGCTCTACACTACTTCAAAATCTATAAGGCGAAGTTGAGAATCAACTTGAAAAGAAAATTAAGCGAGTCGGTCGGATCGTGGTGGAAGTACTTCTCGAAAGAGTTTGATGCCTTACATGCGGAACACGGTATTATTCACGAGAGGGCGCCTCCCTACTCACCCAGTCAAGCGGGGTTGCGGCGGAAAAACCGTACTCTAACTGATTTGGTTAGCGCCATGTTAGATCGTCGGGTTTATCCAAGGCATGGTGGGGAGGCTATAATGACATCATGTCATGTCTGAATAAAGTTCCGACAAAGGATAACGAGATCACTCCTTATGAGAAGTGGACCAAGAGAAGGACAACACTCTCGTACTTACGTGCTTGGGGCTGCTTGGCGAAAGTTAATGTGCGATCCCCAAAAGCGTAAGCTTGGACCAAAAGCGTGGATTTGTGTTAATTTGGGCTCTGTTGTGAATAGTGTTGGCTATAGATTTCTAGTAGTGAAATCTGAGGTACGACATGAAGGTCGGTACAATTATGGAGTCTAAAGGCGCTACATTCTTTGAGGACATTTTCCCCATGAGAGATGTACAAAGCACTTCTAGGCAGGAATCGAGGAGACTCTGAACCTGCCATTCGATGGAATATTATAATCAAACACATGATGAAAATCACGAGGAGGATAATGAGGAATCCCTTGGTAGGGGCAAGAGACAAAGACTGTGTAAAGACCTTTGGTGATGATTTCTTCATATACCTCGTGGAGGATAATCCACTTCTATTTGAAGCATATGCATCTCGAAGTGACTCTTTGGAAGGATGCGGTCCGTGGCGAGATGGATTCCATCATGGCTAACGGGACTTGGGAGCTTCTTGAGCGTCCTTATGGTTGCAAACCATTGGGATGCAAGTGGGTGTTCAAGAAGAAGCTTAGGCTGACGGTACAATAGAAAAGTACAAGGCTAGGCTTGTGGCCAAGGCTCGCCCGAGAAAGAAGAAGAAGATTTCTTGACACTTATTCACCGTGGCGGATGACCACCATTGAGTATTACTCTCGTTGGCGGCCTCACGGTCTTCTCATTCATCGGATGGATGTTAAGGCGGCTTTCTGAGCGGAGAGCTAAAGGAGAAATCTATATGCAACAGACTGATGGCTTTGTGATGGATGGTCGGGAAGGAAAGGTGTGTAAGTTGGTGAAATCTTTGTATGGCTGAGACAAGCGCCTAAGCAATGGCATGACAAGTTTAATGAAGCGTTGACATCTGTTGGCTTTGTTGTTAATGAGGCCGACAAATGTGTATACTATCGCTATGGTGGGGGCGAAGGAGTTATCTTGTGTTTGTATGTTGATGACATCTTGATATTTGGGACTAATCTCAAGTTGATCGAGGAGGTTAAGTCTTTCTGTCTCAGAACTTTGAGATGAAGGATCTTGGAGTGGCTGATGTTATCTTGAACATCAAGCTTTTGAGAGATGATGAGGTGGGATTACATACGCAATCCCATTATGTTGAGAAGGTGTTGAGTCGTTTTGGATATTGGACTGCAAACCATCTCAAACACCATATGATTCTAGTGTCTGATTCGAAAGTCAAAAGGCACAGCTATAGATCAATTGAGATACTCTCAGTTGTTGGTTCCTCCGGTATCTAGCGGCATAGCGAGGCTGACATCGCATTTGCTATTAGCAAACTGAGCGATTGTTTCCAAACGGGTGATGTACATTGGCGTGCTCTTGAGAGAGTTATCGTTATCTGAAAGGTACTATGAACTATGGACTACACTATACGGATACCGTCGGTACTTGAAGGGTATAGTGATGCGAATTGGATCTCGATCTTGATGAGATGAAGGCCTGGCTGGGTATATGTTTACTCTTGGAGGTGGTGCTGTTTCTGGAAGTCTTGCAAGCAAGCGATCTTAACAAGATCGACAATGGAAGCAAATTAACAGCATTAGACACATCGGGTGGCGAAGCGAGAATGGCCGAGATCTATTGATGGACTTGCCGATGGTTGAAAAGCGGTTCGGCCATCCTTATGAACTGTGACAATCAAGCAGTTATTGTCAAGGTGAAGAGTTCAAGGACAACATGAAGTCCAACAAACACATAAGAATGAGATTGAAAGCTGTCGGAAAATTGAGAAACTCCGGAGTGATAGCGTTGGATTATATCAAGCGGCTAAGAATCTGGCGAGATCCCTTCACTAAAGGGCTATCACGTGTTGTGATAGATAGCGCATCAAGGAGATGGGTATGAGACCCACATGAGTTGCCATGGTAGTAACCCAACCTATGTGATCGGAGATCCGTGAAGTAGGACACAGGAAAACAAGCGGTGGTGAGCGAGGAAAGTAATTTTACTAACCCACTCCGTTGGAGATGCAATACTTTGAAGCTGTATGGAAGGATGACTCTGTCTTAATGTGTTCCAAGGCTTATATGCATAAGCAAGATGCTATCCTCTGAGCGATCTTTGGAGAACACACCTATATGAGCCCATTGCTGGTCACAGTCTATGAGATTGGGGTGATCTCTAGCAAGTTCATGAACAGGCCGAGTGTGACTAATATGCTCCACCGAGGGTCAGCCTTGACAGCCTCGTGTCAGTGAGACTTGTGGTGAAACTTCTTGGCGTAAGCCCTGACAATTCAAGGCATAGTCCATTGTTAGGTTGTGAAGGAGTGTAACTACTTGGTCTAGGTGGAGCTCAACCTTAATCGGTCTCCTTGAGATCTTTGGTATATCAAAGCAGTGTTTGGAACAAAGGACAAAGCTGGGCCCCTGAGATCTGGTGGGGATTGTTGAAATATGAGATGGGCCTAGAGCCCATATGACAATTCAGATTTAATCTCTAAGGGCCCATGTAGGTGGCATGACAAGGTGGTGGGAAGTTTA
>JAHIAM010020014.1:0-10336 GCA_021605205.1 Aegilops longissima
CTTTACCCCCCCCCCCCCCCCCCCCCCCCCCCCCCCCCCCCCCCCCCCCCCCCCCCCCCCCCCCCCCCCCCCCCCCCCCCCCCCCCCCCCCCCCCCCCCCCCCCCCCCCCCCCCCCCCCCCCCCCCCCCCCCCCCCCCCCCCCCCCCCCCCCCCCCCTTGCTACCGGCCCCCGCCTAACCGGCGGTTGACCACGGACTCCTGACTTCCACGCGGTTTGACCAATGGGCCTATCCACCGGTCATGTTAGGTCAGCCCTCGAACACTTTAGAGCAACATCGGGCCACACCACACAAGATCCCCTCGTGTAGACCCGGCCGTCCGTTTCCCCCTCCGTGCGGTGGCGCCGTCCGTGTGAGGCACACCGAGGCGCGTGCGCCTCTTGGACATGCCACCACCACCCTGCATGTATGAGGGCGGTCGGCTCGGTGGCATTACTACCCCAGGGCCCCGTCGCCCTAACGGCGGTTGACCACGAGATCTACCTTTGACTTCCCAGCGGGCTTTGACGGTGGACCTCTCACCGGTTGTGTCGTTCGGCCAGGGACACCGGAACATCGGGCCAAACCCAGCTACATCCCTCCGTGTAGACCCGCCGTCCGTTTCCCCCTCGGTGCGGCGGGCGGCGTCCGTGAGGGGAGGACACCCGAGCGCGTGCGGGCATTTCAACCGCCACAACACTTCGGACTTGTGAGAGGCCCCTCGAAGATTTGTGGTATGCTGGCCCGGAGCGCCGCCACGGTCGTGGAGCGAAAGCAATCGGGGAGGAAGTGTTGAATACTTCTCCATCACGAAAATTATGAAAAATTACCATCGGTCCTATGCACATGTGCCCGTCATGTAAAAACTCATGATTTTATCGCGCTCCGGTATTTAATAATATTCACGCCGCCGTTTCATGAGCGTCTACTACCGTGTGTCCGCCCGTCCGTGAGGGGCCACACCGGAGCGTGCGCCTCTTCGGACATGCCACCACACCACCCGCATGTATGAGGGCCCGATCGCGGTCGGTGGCATCTACCGGGGCCCCGTCCGCCTAACCAGGCGGTTGACCACGGATCTACCCTTGACTTCACGGACGAGATTTGACCAATGGGCCTATCCACCGGTCATGTTAGGTCAGCCCATCTGAACACTTTAGAGCAACATCCGGGCCACACCCAGCAAGATCCCCTCCGTGTAGACCCGGCGTCCGTTTCCCCCCTCCAGTGCGGCGTGGCGCCGTCCGTGTGAGGCACACCGAGCAGCGTGCGCCTTTGGACATGCCACCACCACCCTGCATGTATGAGGGGCGGTGCGGCCTCGGTGGCATTACTACCCCAGGGCCCCATCCGCCCTAACCACAGGCGGTTGACCACGAGATCTACCCTTTGACTTCCAGGCGGGCTTTGACGGTGGACCTCTCCACCGGTTGTGTCGTTCGGCCCATAGGGACACCGGGAGCAACATCCGGGCCAAACCCCAGCTACATCCACTCCGTGTAGACCCGAGCGTCCGTTTCCCCCTCCGGTGCGGTGGCGGCGCGTCCGTGAGGGGGGACACCCGAGGCAGCGTGCGGGCATTTGCAACCGCATACAACACTTCCAGGACTTGTGAGAGGCCGCCTCGCAAGATTTGGCGGTATGCTGGCCCGGGCCGCGGCCCAGTCGTGAAGCAGCGAAGAGCAATCGCGTAGAGGAAGTGTTGGATACTTCTCCATCACGAAAAATTATGAAAAATTACCATCGGTCCTATAGCACATGTGCCCATCATGTAAAAACTCATGATTTTATCGCCTCCGGTATTTAATAATATTCACGCCGCCGTTTCGGAGCGTCTACTACGTGTGTCCGCCCGTCCGTGTGAGGCCACACCGGAGCGCGTGCGCCTCTTCGGACATGCCACACCACCCGCATGATGAGGGCCGATCGCGGTCGGTGGCATTCTACCCGGGCCCCGTCCGCCCTAACCACAGGCGGTTGACCACGGATCTACCTTTGACTTCCACGGACGGGATTTGACCGGTGGGCCTATCCACCGGTCATGTTAGGTCAGCCCATCGAACACTGAGCAACATCCGGGCCACACCCAGCAAGATCCCCTCCGTGTGACCCGCGCGTCCGTTTCCCCCCCAGGTGCGGCGGCGCGTCCGTGTGAGGCACACCCGGAGCGCGTGCGCCTCTTGGACATGCCACCACCCACCTGCATGTATGAGGGCGGTCGGCCTCCGTGGCATTACTACCCCAGGGCCCCGTCCGCCCTAACCACAGGGCGGTTGACCACGAGATCTACCCTTTGACTTCCGGCGGGCTTTGACGGTGGACCTCTCCACCGGTTGTGTCGATTCGGCCCAGGACCGGAGCAACATCCGGGCCAAACCCCAGCTACATCCCTCCGTGTAGACCGGCGTCCGTTTCCCCCCTCCGGTGCGGGTGGGCGGCGTCCGTGAGGGGAGGACACCCGGAGGAGCGTGCGGGCATTTGCAACGCCACAACACTCCGAGCTAGATCCGGCGGTGTCGTGTTAGGGTTAGATGGGGCGAAGTGCGGAGTAGCAATGCCGCCAGTGTTACGGTGGGCCCTCCTATGTTTGTCTTTGGGCGAGGTGGGACTATTTTTTACGGTGTGCTAGAGTCACACATATGTCGTAATAAAAAAAAAAAAATGCAAAGTATCTATGCGGGCAGCCGTCGGATGAACCGATCCGCGGATCGATGGCGTGGCAAAGGCGAGCCTATGCCGGCGGGGCCGTCGGCCAAGGCCGACCCGGATCGATGGTGGAAATGGCCGACCTATGCCGGCGGCGGCCTCGGCATATGATTGCCTTATCCGTCCGTTCGCCCCACCACCCATTCTCATCTCTCCTCCCCGACCCACCCCGCCGCCCGGATCCGCTCCGTCGCTGCCACCCTTCCCTTGCCCTGCTCCGTCGCCGCCCACGCGCTCTGGGCGCCGCCGCCGCCTCGCCATCCGCCGCCCGCCTCGCCCGCCGGCCGCCCACCCGTGCTCCCCTAGGCCTCGTCATCTCGGCTCGCGCCGCCGCCCTCCTTGCCCGATGGGGCCGGACTCCTCGGCCACCTCGGTGGCGCCCTCGTCAAGCTTCGGTCGGCGGACCTCCCGAACCCCTCCCCTCCGCGCCCGATCGTCGCTCCGGCGGCCTGGTCTGCCCTCCCTGCTGCTCGGTGGCCCTAGCCGAGCTGACTCCCCTCCACCTCCCCTCCGTGCCTGCCCCAGGCGGCCTCCCACGGTGAGCTCCTTCCCTCCCTCTTTGAAGCAATTTTTTAATTTAGTTAGATGATTTATGGATGGATGCATTATGTATGATGATAGATGGTTAGATGGATGGATGCATGCATTATGTATGATGATAGTTAGAAATGTGAAATGCAAAAAATTAGATGATACATGATGATGTTGATGATGAAGATTATGATGTTGATGATGATAGATTATGATGTTGATGATGATAGATGATGATGTTGATGATAGATGATAATGCTTTTTTGCTGGATAATTTTTAGATGATGATGATGATGAAGATTTCCATTTTTTTTGCGGAAGAGATGATAAATGATGATGATTGTTGGATCATGATAAATGATGATGATGATTTTTTTATGCTTGATGATTGTTACATGATGATAGATGATGATGATGATGATATTGATGATGATCTGGTTGCAGGTTACGGGTGTTCCATCTCGGTGGAGTGATCGTCGTAGGATCTTTGGACCCGATTGTCCCTCCGCTGTTCGACTACTTCCTCTACAACGGGGTGAGCTCGAATCATGTCACTAGATTTCATTCTCAAGTCAAGCGGTAACCTAGGCGTCTCCCGTCCGAAAGGGTTGCATCGATAAATATGCATTCAATTGCATATTTATCACCAACTATTCGGATTGTCCAGCGTTTTCCACGGACAGCCGAGGATGTGTAGATTGGGTATGTTCTCCATGTTCTACCCGTTCGAGACAGGATTTGGTGGCGCCTCCCATTGTTCTCGGGCACATTCTCTCGGCTATTTGGCGAGGCGTGTTCTGGAGAACAGCGAGAAGTGCTGCCTGTCTCGAGCGAATGAAAAAACGTACTCAATCTACACATCCAGTGAGATGGACCCATCTTTACCTATTAGAGATGTAGGTGGATTCAGTCGGTGAAACTGAAAATTTGATGTGATTAATTTAAGTGAATCCTTAATTATGTTGTGTGGTTTGCAAAATAGCAGAGGATGGCAGATAATCGGTGGATGTCGGTGGTTTTATCCGTGGAATCGAGTAACATCAAGTGGATCGCGAAAACCGATGTGTATTTGAAGGAGATATTCCTCGTCAATGAATTATCCCACCATGCCTGTGCGAGATGTGCGGGCGTCATCGTAGAAATCAGGCGGACATGGTGAGCACCTTCGCAGCGGATATATGCCAAACTTTGACATGCCGCCCGATAAACATAGCCGATCAGGACCGTGGTAGAGAGGAGGTGATGCGACAACGCATCGATGGATATGAGACGGCGGGGTCGGGGACATGCTAGATGATGTCATTGTTGCGAAGCGGCCGTCGACACCGGAGAATGAACCGGAGGGCGGAGGCAACCGCAAAGAGCCTTCTTGGAGGTCTTGGCCTCGTCGAAGAAACCTCTTTATCTGGTGCGAAAATATCTCAGCTGGATGCCATCTATGGCTGATTGCAGTCAAGGCTGAATCGGCTGTACCGAAATGCTTGAAGCATTCACAGGGAGTATGGGCTAACAGCCTCCGAGGTCATGAACTGCGAAAAGCATATACGATACAAAGAAAATCATGAAGGCACTCTCTATGGATTATGAGAAAATAGATGTTTGCCGAAGAATTGCCTTTTGTTTGAAACGCAGTATCCGGATGACAAATCTTGTAGGAAGTGCGGTTCGTCTCGATACATTGAGGTGGTCGGTGAGGATGGTGAGAAAAGCAGCTAACCATCCCGTTAAGGTTCTTGATATCTTGATTTTATAAAAAACTGCAGCGCCTTTTCATCACGAAGAGTCGCCAAAATGATGAAGTGGCACAAGGAAGGTATAAGGTACAATCCAAAAAAATCGTACATCCATCGGGAGGAAGCATGGAAGTCATTGATGAAGAATACCCGAGGAAGCAGCGAGCTGGGAATGTCGAATAGCCATATCGGTGATGGGTTGAATCCATATGGTATGTCGTCCAATCCATACAGCTGCTGGCCTGTGTTTGTAATTCGCTCAATCTTCCTCCGGTCCCTAATGCAGCGGAAGACCATGTTCTTGTCGCTCATCATTCCGGGGCCTGACTACCGGGGAAGCAATTGGGTGTGTTTATGCAGCGCTTGTGGATGCTTTGCACCATTCTTGGTACTTTCGAGGTTGACATCGACCGGGATCTGCAGAAATTTCTTGATGAAAGTTTGGTTGCACTATTGCATGCATGACTTTCCGGCTATGCTCTATTCTGCGGATGGTGTACAAGTGGTAAGATGCCATGCCGGTGTGCATCAGGCTCTGCGAATGATTTGGCTGAGTAAAGGTGGCAAGTATGTAGCCTTTGACCTGCATCGCAGTTCCTCCTCCAGACCATCCAGACGGAAGACAAGAAGAACTTCACGAAAGGTCGGGTTGTTCATGAATAACCGAGATTCCAACATTTTGAGGGCAGATGTTCTTGCTCAGCTAAAAGCTCGAAGCCTAAAGTCAAAGGCAAAGGCAAAGCCAAAGACAAAGTCTTGAGGATATGGTGAGGCCTTCTGGACTCACATTACCCCCTTCTAGCTTCCCTATTTCAAGGACCTCAAACTTCCTTACAATATTGATGTGATGCCACGAAAAGAATGTGGCGAGTCCCTTTTCCACACGATCCTCAACATTCTGATAAGGCGAAGGATAACGTAAAGCTAGAGCCGATCAACAAAAATTTGTGATAGACCCGCTTGAACAAAGCCTCCACGGTGTGAAAAAACTGGTTCAAGCGGATTCTTTGTCCTTAAAGCCGAGAAAAAAGTACAGGTGAAACAAATTTGAATTAACGAGGTTGCCTGAATATAAGTAAAAGCAATCTTTCGCGGGCCAAAGTGACCGTCTAAATTCAGACTACCATGTAGGATGGTAATGGGTGGGGAGGCTATGCCCACATGTCGGCCGAGTGGCGAGACCATTTTCCGCTTCTGTGCAAAGAAGTAAGTAAGGGTATTGAAAAGTGGGCAGGAGTATATCAACTAGAAATTCTTTCCTTGACTTCTTTACTCATGACATCTCATTTCACTCTGACAGGTAGTTGGGCCTTAAATCGTGGATTACATCACAGGCAGAAATTGCGGAATGTGAACAACTAAGATTGGGAAGTTCCATACTCTTTCCTGGGTTATGGACTCAACATCATCATCGGCGTTCCCCATCTTTTTCAGTGTCGTCAATAAGAAAGAATTCAGAGGCTCATCTATTCAAACATATGGGAGGCTGGGTCTAAATTTATTAACATCCACGAATGGGAACCCAATTTCCATTATCTTTGGGAAAAATCCAAAATTAGGAATGTGGAATTGAGGAATTTTCCATGGGTTTACCTCCGTTTCATGCATGTTCCAAAGTTTTTTATGATTTGTTGGGAATGGGTAATCCTTCCTCTGGGGAGGCACCCCCGCCGGCCCGGGCGAAAACTTTATAAAATTAAATTTACCCCTAAAATTCCACTTAACTTTTATTAACGGAATTACAAAATTTATTATACTGAGGAAATCCGCTCATGGAGGTTGAGACCCTTTTGCCTGGTTCAAATGCCGATGGTTGGGATCCACGGGAGAAAACACGCCTTCCAAATTGGTTTGGTCAAAATTAAACCATCAAGTCTATTCTGAGGTTTTCCTTGACGGGAACCCAAGCTCAAAGGATTTCGCCACCCAGGGAAAATGTTCCAAAGGGTTTGGGAAGTTTGTTTCAAGGTTCCCATTGGGCTACCAAGACCAATAAATTACTCCTTAACCCCAAATGACAAAGGGTTGGGTTTTTCAAAAACCATGGATGAGAATGAAGATTATTTAAAGCATGGGCTTAAAGAACCATTGGGTGATGATGATTGGATTAAAGCGGGTCGACCATTGGGGAATGATTGGGGGGTTTGGGAGACCATTGTCAATGAAAATGACATACTTATGCTAGAAAAGTTAAGCGAAGGCGGCGAGGAGGAAGAGCCTCCACCTCCGTCGGACAACGAAGATGATATGATTGATAGTGATGATGAGGCGGACCGAGAAAGAGGTTACAACGGTGATGATTCATATGGGTTCTAGCGGATTCGTTTCAAGTTTAGGAATATGCCTTTTTATGCATTTTTATTAATGTGTTTATTATCATGCCTTTTCTTCATTTCATTAATTTACTAATTGCTTTTCTCTTTTCAATGCAGGTTAGTGGAACATGGGCAAGGAAGGCCGGCGTGGGTTTCCTCATAAGTCGTCGGCCTGCCTAGTCAGTGGTCGAGCCGTAATCCTCCCCTCGGCTCTTGGCGATGACTCCTCACAGGGAGGTCGGGAGAGGTGCCCCTAGAGGAGGAGGCGGGGGAGCCTCTGAGGGCAGTCTTTGGGGAGAGCAACTCTGAGGTGGACGAAGGCACCCTCACCGACTTAGGGGTGTTGTCTTGAGGCCCTCCTCTGGTGAGTACCCTCCTCTAGTGAGGTACACTCTAGGGAGGAGGAGGAGGAGGATGGAGGAGGAGGAGGAGGAGGTGGAGGAGGAGGGAGCCGAGGAGGAGGAGGAGGAGGAGGAGGAGGTTGGGGAGGAGAGGCGGGCGAGGAGGGGTGGTGGCGGGGATGATGGTGGTGACGGGAAGGGGTTGACAACAAGGGATGGCTGCGTGGCAGCATAAAGCTACAAAGCAGGTTCACCTCTTGAGGAGCAGTGGCTCATTGAGCCCAGGGAAAAAAAGCGGTTCCTTATTTGCTTGTCACATGCATATTCTGGTTGTTATTTATTTTGCTTGTCACATGCTAATAGTTCATTCTTTTGCAACTGGATATATTCTAAAGGGTCCGTATTCCCACGGCCTCATCACCGTCTTGCTGAAGTTATCTTGGCGGGGTTGTCTTGTCCGGATCGGTCAGGCACCGGACCGTCGGGTTTTGGCCACAGTGGGACCAGGAGGCGGCCCTCCACGGGACCATGAGACCCATGCCAAGGCCGTAACCACTACTTTCTGGTGAGTTCTCTTTGAAGCACAAGTCCATTCTAGTTTCATGAATGATTTAACTCATGGCTTCTTCCATTCTTGTTTCATGCATGATTGTAGAAATTCTATCGAGTTCTTGAACCGGGCTAGACGGACCAGGATCGTGCTGCGCCAATGCAGAAGAAGGCCCGCCAGATCAGTCGAGGTGCGCTATGTGGCCATCTCGACATACTACCACGATGTTCTTGGTGTGAAGATGACCAAGGAAGAAAGCGGAGGATGGGCATTACCTTGGAGAACACAGTACTTGGCGGTAAGTATAAAAGATTTTCATTATGCTTTCATTACCATGTGGTACATTTCACCGTTTCATGTTGACATGCCATTATGCTTTTATTATGTAGGTGTGTCCAAATTGGTGTTATGGAAAAGGCAGTCTGGCGGCATTGGTGGATCTTTGGTGTGATGGGGCTGGAGGCCAGGCTATGAGAATAAAAATAAGGCTAACCGAGGAATGAGGAGTACATGCTCAGAAGCGAAACCACTATCTCCACAAGGCAGTTAATGTATGACTAACCCCATTAAACATTCTTCTTCTTCTATTTACCATCACTTTCTTATGTATGACTAACATCTGTTTGGTGGTGCGGGAGGCCAGGCGGCGCTCTCGGACATGCGGCGTGGGAGATCGCCCATGCGGAAGGACCCCAAGCTGGCGAGCCCAAGTACTCGGCAAAGACCGCGTGGAGGAAGGAGGCCTACTCCGGCCTATCTGAAGTTACATCTGACACGACCCCATTCTTGCGGATCTGGGGCAGCGGTGGTGAGCATGGGGCCCAAGGACCAGTCGGAGGCGGTTCTCGATCTTGTGGTCCTCCGACTATCTCCTCACACAACCGTCGGATCGACCGAGCCTGAGCAGCGCATGAGCCAGCCGGTGTCAGTTCACGTCCCTCTTTGGAACAGCAGTGTAGTATTTTCCCTCTTATCTTCATTGCTCACTTTATTTTCGCATCTAGTAGTTTTATGGTTCCATCATGTCATACCGTAGGCCTACGGAGTACACGCCCGAGGAGACCATGGCGTGGCAGGATTCATGAACACCAAGTGCGGAAGGATCGCCGGTGGGCGGGCTTTTGGAAATGGCGGCGGCGGTGTCCTCGATTGCAGCGCACCATGCCCTCGCACCAGTCTTGACCTTTGAGGAGTTTGTGCCGAGGGCGGCCCCTCGCCGGTTAGTTCATCCCAATCTATTCACCCCAAGCATGTCATGCCTTTCAACACGATCATATATCCCATTAATATGTCTTTTCAACATCCGAGCAGATGGATCTACGTTGGCGGTGGTCTTTGCACTCAGGAGACAGGGCCCGACCACTCCGATCCCGGGGCGGAGGTGGGCGGTCTTAGCGGTGGCGCTGCCCTTGATGGACACAGGCTTGGCGGTCTTGGCGGTGGCGACCTCCGCGGTGCTCGGCGTCTGGCGCTTAAGCCTGTGTGTGGTGATGATGCTTGAGATGACTTGTGTGGTGATGATCATTTAGAGACTTGTGTGTGGTGCTTTTCTATATGCTTATGCTTATGTTGGTTGTGATGATGATCATTTAGAGACTTGTGTGTGTGATGCAGCTTATGCTTCGTTCTTTGATATGTCTTGATATGTCTTGATAGTTTTATACATGTGCTTTTATTTGAATTGTGATTTGAAAACAAAGCAGAAAAAAAAAAATTAGGCGAAACTATGCGGCGGCCTAGCGTCGGCAAACTAGCGTGAGCTCCCGATGGGCGACACGTGGCCGCCTATGCCGGGCCTGGCGTCGGCGTTACCCGGGTGCCCGATTCGACCGTGGCATGTCTATGCCGCGCCGGCCGTCGGCAATTCTGCAGAGTGCCCGATTGCCGACCGTGCGCGTCTATGCCGCAGCGAGGCCGTCGGCATAGTTCAAACTAAAGCGGCGGGTCCGTCGGCATAAACAACACCGAAACAGCGGCTTCTCCCCGTGGCATGTCTATGCGGCGCCTCGCCGTCGGCATAGTTCCAAGCAGCGGCGGGCCGTCGGCATGTCGCCGTGGCGAGCCGCCGTTTTCGGCGATTGGCGGCCGCCGTTAAGCGATAAGCGTTACCGGCGGCGATGCGTCGGCATAGATATCTGACCACCGTCGGGATAGGGTCTATCTGGCGGCCTTTTCGCGGTC